>PVIU01005948.1:0-107069 GCA_004026605.1 Ondatra zibethicus
AGAAAGATAGTGGGCCAACATTTAAAACCCTGCCCTTCAAAAATCATCGTGGAAAATTGTTATGTTCTGACTGCGGATCCGTGTGTGCTCATCAGCACACACTTCATTAGCAAGGAAGATTGACTGCTCTGTCTTTCAATTTCCGTTGTTTGAATGTTTGAACAATGATGAGAGGGTGCATCATGCAGGTGTTTCCCTCCGTCCAGCCTGTGAGAACTTGCTATGCAGTTCAGTCCTTCCCCTCAACCAATCTGGGTTTTATGACATTGTTTCCCTAACTAATTGAAAATTAGTTTCTCTCCCAGGTAAGTCATTCATTTTCCTTTCTCACTAATACAGTAGATAGAGAGTCCACAGGTATGAAAGGTATTCAAACATAAAAGCTTTACCAGTCTAGACGCTGTGTTAGTTTTCTCTTCCTCACCCAAGTGTGCTTGCTCGTCCGTGTTCTTACCATTGGTCTCTTAGCAAACACAGAAGCACAATTTCAGGCACCTTCACTTTTTTTACATGTGATGTTTGCCATCCACATCATTTCTCTGTAACCAAATGGCCCTTTCTCATGTACCAGATAATGGGTCACTCAATAAACTTTATCCATCTGTGGTTGTTACGTTGAAATCTTTCTTCAATGTTTCCTCATTTGAGAATTAAGAGGTGACTGTGATTTTAATGTTAAATAAAAACAAAGCATCTTAGAAAACACAGATGGGGTAAAGTGGGAGTAGGGGGTGACATAGGATTTCACTGAGGACAGCGAACAGTGAGTGCAAGGTGGGCGCAGGCAGGAAGGCTTCAGGTTAATGGTTCAAATACAATTCCTACTTAGCCTGTAGCAGAGACAAGCTTTTACTCTTCCATTTTTTGGCTGTTTCTAAAAGATAGTTAAAATCCTTCCAAACTCACTAGTAAGGCTTTAGCTTTAATAATGTTATTCATTTTTTCTCTGCCCCCTTCCATTTTTACACAGTAAATATCTTTAATAAATGGGTAGAGAAGGATTCTAGGCAAGTACCTGCTGACAGCGACCCACAATCCATCATAAACGAAAGAAGGCTTGAATGCCCTCTTTGTGCACAGTTGAAACAGCCCTGGTTGCAATAATAAAAATAACAGAAAACCATAGCTGATGAATATTCATGAGCCAGACGTCTTAATGGATTTCTGAGGCTACTTTTGTTCATTTTAACAAGGATTAAATGTACTTTAATAGTTCTATGTCATATACCATATAATTATTTTCTGGATATCAGCTCTGGGTTATTACGAAGGTAAAACCCTCCATGAGGTGAAAGAAAACAATGAACAGAAATGAAAAGCAAAGGAAGCAGCATACTGCTGAAGATGAACATGGCTTCACAGAGGCTGACACAGGTTAACAATTTAAAAGGCATTCACAACATTTCCCTTAGGTCTGAGCAAATCTCCAGCTCTGATTAATGTCACTTTAGCACCTTGGGAGAGAGAAAGCAGAAAATTGTTCTAAACTATCATCATATTAATTGATCTTAGAAAATGTTTCTGAATCAAACGAAGTATGACCGGGGTTTGTCCTGATGCTTTCTGGCTGCTTGGGTCACCTAGAACCTAGACTAGATGTCCTAGGGCCCTAGGGTTAAACCAAATACTTCTGTGATAAAACAAGCAAAAAGAATGTAGCAATAAAATGATTCCTAATGACATTCTACTATATTTACAGATCAGTGTGTATCTCAGCCTTCATCAGAGAAGCTTCCTCATGCAGCAGATGGGACCAAATATAGAGACTGACAGATAGACATTATGCAGAGAGTGAGAGACCTAGGAACACTCAGTCCTAAACATAATGTCTCCATCAATCTCATCTCTCAGGGCTCAGGGAATCCTGCTAACATGGAAGCAGAAAGAGTGTGAGAACTGTAGGGGATGGAGGATACCAGAAAAGTAAGGCCTCTAAATCATCAGGATCAATGCAGGCATGAGCTCACTGAGGCTGAGTCAACATGCGCAGTGCCTACATGAGTCTGCCCCAGATGGAGCCCTAGAGCTGAAAGGAAAGTGGACACACGCTCCCATCTCTTACCCCAAAGCTATCTCCAGTTCATAACCACTTGCAAATAAAAATTTTATTTTCTCCAAGAAAACTCATTCGGGAAGCAAGCTACCCTTAAAGGGTAGACTCATGCCCAGCAGTAGATGGTCAACAGGAAATAAACTCAATGAAGTCTTTTGAGATTCCTTGTCTCATAATGTTGTGCCAGGGATTTTCAATTATTAAAAGTTGTTGTCTTATTTTTATTTTTATCTATATGTATGTATGTATGTATGTATGATGTGTGTGTCCATATGTATATTTTCCCTTTTTACCTCATAGGTCCTTTGCTCCTTTGTGTATTTATTATGGCTTTCAGTTTAGTATTTTGGGGGGATTCCTAAATGCGTAAATCGGTGGATGTCTGAATCTGTATCTGTTTCTTGGACCTTTTCTGGGCTCTTTTCTTTCTGTTTATTAGTCCTATTCTGATGTGTTAGATTTTGTCATATATATTACATTATATTATTTTATATATTATATTATTATCCCTTAGTTGCCTCTTTGTTTTTAAGTGAGAGACAGGAAGTGGGTGTTTTCAGACGGGAGAGACTTGGGGAGGAACTTGATGGAGCAGAGGGAGCAAAAACAATAATCAGGATATAATATGCAAGAAAAAGTTATATTTTCAATAACAGGGAAAATTCAACATATGAAATTGAGGGAGTGGCAACTGAAAAAAAGAAATAAACATACTTATCTCATTAGTATGCAAATTTTCATGTCTTTAATAAATAGTGCAATTAAAAGTAATCAATACAATTGTTTTAAAATAAATTTGTCTATGACTTCTATTCAGTAAATACTTCATTTGCATTCCTGTTTTGTATATCAATGTATCTGAGGTTGTATAGCTGTTTCTTAGGCAAAAAGGGGTTTTGAGTGGGAAATGTTGAAGAAGCTACAGTGTATAATACACCAACATTTATTTTTGAAAAGTGTGTGTGAGAGCGCTTGTATATATGTGCGTCTATGTGTGCTTGTGTGTGGGTGTGTAGGTGTGTGGTGTGAGTGTATGAGTGTGTGTATGCACATGAGTGTATGGGTGTGTGTATGTGTGCGTGTGCCTGAGCATGCTGTGGATACAGCTTAGTGGTAGAGTGTTTCACCATAGTTCTGAGTTTGATCCCTAGTACACAAAATCAGAAGCAAGGAAGTGACAAACAACAAAACAAAAAGCAAGCAAACAAAAGGAGTAAGGGACGGAGTTTTCTCATGTGTAGTACACTAGCTTGTATGTTGTAGATACTGTATGGTGCGTGTTGTCATTGAATGCAAACTTTAATTCCTGTTGGGGAGTTACAGTGCCTTCATGTGCTAACCAGACAGCGGCAAACACTTAGACGTGGTATAGTACTTCAGTAAGTGTCTTTAAGAAAAACTGACATCATATCCTTTTGATCCCTCTGTTTCCTTTTCCTTTTAAGGTGGTCTGCTGCTGAATTGGGGTGCAGGTGGTATTGAGGGATTGAATTTAGAGGAGAGGCAGGTGGGGTGAAGATCTGTAGTTAACCTACCTGCTTTCTGTCCTCAGTGTTTGATCTGCTCCCAGTGGGTTCCCAATGGAGCAGAGACTGAGATAAAGAGATGATGGGTGGTGCGGCTGAGGGGAAAGAACCTCTAGGGACTGGGGCAAGGAGGCTGACAAAGCCACAGCAGGTGCTCTGCTATAGAGAGGGGGTTGAGACCCGGGATTGGATTTGGAGAAGAGGAGAAAGAGGTGAAAAGCTGCAGTTACCCTACCTGTTTCCCAGACTGCAGTGGGATGTTTATTTCTTTTTTTAAAATATTTTTTATGGTTTATTTAACTTTATTGTATGTGCATTGGTGTGAAGGTGTCAGATTCCCTGCAACTGGATCTTCAGACAGTTGTGAGCTGCCATGTGGGTGCTGGGAATTGAACCCGGGTCCTCTGGAAGAGAAGTCAGTGCTCTCAACCACTGAGCCATCTCTCCAGCCCCAAGGATGTTTATTTCTAAGTAAACTAGTAAACCTTAGTGGATTTTAACATCTTTAATGTTTTTCAAATGATCAATATTTTATAATCATCAATGCCCAAAACATCGCTTTCCATAAATACAAAATGCAAAATGATAAAAGTATGTTTAAGGCCATTTCAGAAGTTATTCGAAATTGTGTCCTAATCTTAAGTCAATATTCATTAATAATTTTTTTAGTCAGCAATTTGAGGCAGCAATCCAAGTAGCCCTTTTTAAGTCAAGAATTCTAACTCAGTACAATCCAAAGGCGGACCAACCTAACTCTTACATGCTAGAAATAGAGATGGGAAACATTAAATGTCTTGGTTTTCTGTAATTAAAACGTTGTGTTTCTATAAGAAAAGAAAACTATGTGTACAGTGAAAACACTGCAGTTCATAACACACTCGGGCTTCAATCAGAGCCAACATGTTTCCGGCAGCATTCGCTGACCTTGAATGGTGCAATGGCCCACACAGTGCTAAAGTATGTTCAAAGCCAAGGCTGCAGCAAAGTCAGCGGAGATGAGGATGGCCAACAGCACCTCATCTTTATCATACATTTGATTTTGAATGTATTTGGTTAGCTGTGCAGTCAGAAAACTTTGACCCTCGATAAATTTCTGTGACCCTCACAGTCATTTACACTGCCCAGTACAGGTGGTAACCCACAGCTTAAGAAGCTAGGTCAGACATAATCACATTTAGACTTTGAACACAACACATTCTAGTGATTTTCTAGTTTGATACATGCTAATGGACAGAGGCAGGAAAACCAAGCAAAGAAATGAACTAAGAGATAATTCACCTAGGAGCTGGGTTCCACCCTGCTGTGTACTTGCATAGTGACAACTGTAGGCATTCTTTGAGTCTTTGGCTTACATCGTGTTCCCAGAACTGACTGGACCTTGTTCTCAATGCACTCTCAAACCCTACCTCAAATATACTGATGAACTTGGCAGCCTGCCTAACATTATCCCAGGGCACGGATGAGCCCTTCAATTTGAGGAGTAGCACACACCATGAGTCCTTGGAAGGCCCTCCGCTACTTACAGCCAAGCTTTATTGCTTGTATTGGGCACCCTTTCTGAGCAGTGCTGAAGTCTGGAGTCATTCCATGTCCTAAACTGGTGTCTGTGATAAGCACGAGGAGGGGACATGGTGCTGCAGACTTTCTGATAGGTTTCTAATTGCACCACACTCAGACATTTGAGTCTTCTCCAGCAGGAATTCCTTCTTTATTGCCTCCTCCTATCTCCCAAACTAGACAGAAAGTAGCTTTCAACTCCAGCAGCCTGCCCTCAAGTCCCAGCTTTTCTTAGGAAGCCAACCATGTTTCCAGTTTCTATGAGTTTACTCCAAAAGCCCTCAGTTTACTTTGTTTTTGTTCAGACAACATCGTGTTATATAGTGCGATCTGCTCTTGACTAACTATACAGCCCAGTGTGGCCTCAATTTGTGACAAATACATTGCCTCTGCCTTAAACGCTAGGATTACAAGAATGCACCATTCCCCTCTACCTCGCACAGCTTGTAACCAAGGATTCTAAAGCCTAGGACCTGGTTTACCTTGCTTTCTGAGTCAGGACCACCGTGGTGTTTTGGTGTTCCAGAACAGAGTGTCAACACATGGGTGATTTATGGGTAGCAGAACCGTGCCATAGTTCCGAAGGCTGGAAACCAAGGTCAGGGTGCTGCGTGGAGGTTTCTGGTGAGGGCTGTCTTGATTTGCGGATAGTTGTCTTCTATACATAGCCTCATGTGGCAGAGGAAGGAGAGAATCATCTCCCTCCTGTCCTTCCATCGTGATGATTTCATCTTTGTGACCTAAACACCTGCAAAGCCAACATTTCTGCATCCCACTGCAATTGAGACAGGAGTCTTGGGATGAGTTTTCGGAGCCAACATTTCTGCATCCTGCTGCAATGGAGACAGGAGTCTAGGCATGAGCTTTTGGAGAGTGAAAACCTTCACTCTGCTATCAAGACCAGAGCTGACTCTGTAACCCTCCCCAAGTTTCTCTTGAGACTCAGCCCTGCTCCGCTAGAGATCAGGCCAATGTTTCCAACCTTAAAGTTGAGCAAAGCTGGCTTGGCCCTTACTGTTCTGTTTTGTTCAATAGAAAATCAAAATAAATCTCACCAAGCACTATGTGCTAGTGCCAAAGAGGAACTAGCTGCTCCAGTTGAATCCGCCAGAGGGCATTGTGATAAAAGCTTGGCCTCTGTTGGGCACGATGGGGAGGGAATCTTTAAGAGATTGTGCCTAGTGGAAAAAAAGTTAAGTAACAGACCCTGGCCATAGAAATGTCTATGCTGTCTCACGGTGAGCACATTACTCTGTGTGTTCTCCCACCTTGAAGTGCTGCCTCATAGCAGACCCCAAAGCCCAAAACCAAAGGACCATTGGCTGAAACAAAAAACCAAAATGAAGCTTTCCTGCTTTTAAGTTGTTTGTCCCAGGAACTTTACTACGGTAGTTGAGAACTGACTGGCACTGCTATTGCTTGGACTCCTCATCTTCTAAGTGCCTTCTTACCCCAGTATAAGCACCGCCTCTGAGACCAGGCTACAATGCCAAGATATGGACGTAGGGAATGATAGTGAACCCTAGTGCTTGCTATCTACTTGGGGCAAAGTATCAATACTATGTAAATTCTTATGGTAAAATAACCATTTGACAAAATGTAGGTTCTTAACCTTTAAGAGAGCAAACTCAGCAGAAAAGTAGGGCCAGAAGCCAAACTGCAGTGAATCACAGAAGGACGAACAAGTAGAAGAAAGACAATGCCTGCTTCAAACCCTCATGGGTAGCGGGGAGCAGCTGTGAGAAAGGACAGAATCAGGCGACATTTTTTTTAAGATAAGGGAGAGGTGGTCATTTCCAAAAGCAGAGGAGAAAAAGTCTGTGCAAAGGAGCCATTGTAGGAAAACTCCAAGGAGCAAAGAAAGGTGTTCGAGTGTCCAAAATATGGATGATATCAGACAAAAGTCACGTGTGAAGAGGGAGTTCCCTCCTCAGACACAACAGTGAGCGAAGGAATGAGTGGGGGAAAAAAATCAGCTCAGCGTGCCGCAGGTTCATTCACAGTAGCAGCCATGCATACACAGAGTAATGCAAGGAGGCTGTTCAGTTAGATTAGGAGCTTCCATGGAGTCAGAAAGCTTGGGGAAACAACCTACTCACATTTCCTTTTTACTGAAGAAATGAGAGGCTACAAATGAGTAGGATAAACTGATTCCCTAAGATGGTCTTAAGGGAGTAGAGTCTGGTGAACATCAGGCTTTGACACGACCTGGCAGAATCCCTGAAGACCGTGAGCTGAACCAAAGACAGGACTTGCCAAGTTCGGGCCACAGTGCCAGACAGTGGCCAGCATGGAGGCCAAGGATGAATTTGAGAATGGAGATGAGGGCCAACAGGGCAACTGAGCAGTAAAAGATCATTTGCTAGGTGTGTGCATTGTAGATCTGTTCTTTGTGACTCAGGAACAGACTCACAGAAAGCAGATGCAGAAATAACACAAGGTTGGGGCCTCAACGGTGGTCAAGTAACAGGATGAAAGAAAACAGTAAAGGCTGCAGGAAAATCAGCATAGACCGCAAGTTCCTCAGTGCTGGGGAGTCTCCAGTAAACAAACTTCATCCTCTCAGATCTGCCTGTTAAATGTAGACATACTGTGCACTATGTTAGAGACAGAAATCTTTGGAAAAGAAAATATGTGTGTTTGCTCTATTTCCACTGTTCACTTGCTGCAGGCATGATGCAAGCTGATCTGATCTCTGCTTTCTCACAAAAGAAAAAAAAAAAGCCAAAAATATTTACCTTACAAATGCACTGTGAAATTTGAATTTTCTACTATGCTGGTTAGTTTTGTTTTTGTTTTTGTTTTTTGTTTGTTTGCCAATTTGACACAAGCTAGAGTGATTTGGGAAGAGGGAACACCAATTGAGAAAATTCCCCCATTAGATTCTCCTGTGGGCTAATTGCTGTGGCATTTTCTTAATTGATGGCTCAGCCCACTGTTGATGAGTCACCCCAGACAAGTGGTCCTGAGGTGTATGAGAAAGCAGGTTCAGCAAGCCATGTGGAGCGAGTCAGTTAGAGGCATTCTGTCAGTCTCTGCATCAGTTCCCGCCTCCAGGTTCTGCCTTGAGTTCCCGCCCTCACCTCTCTCAATAACAGACTGTAATGCATGAGTGTACAATAAAATGCACCCTTTCCCTCTCCAAGTTGCTTTTGGTCATTGCGTTTGCCACAGGAATAGAATGCAAACTAACAAACCAAGTCATCAAGAAACAGACAAATTGGTAGGTGATACCCACCACCAGGTCAATATTAAAAATACTTCTTCCATAGTGAAAGCAAATATGCACCATAAAAATAGAGAGCTGTTACCTTCCCTGTACTATCAGATTGCTGCCAAAAGCAAGAGCCATGCATGAACGCTCTTCGGGTCTTCTCTACAGCTCTAATAACAAACAATTTCTCAGCTCAGCTCCTGCCACGAAGGAAAGCTGAGAGCCAGCTCATCAGTAGGGACTATGCACTTTTAGCAGCTGGTTCCACAGTGTGGGGACCCGGATGGCATTTTCAGAACTCATATCATTAAAGCTCATTGAACACCATTCTTTCCCACTGAGTTAAAACAGCTCCAAAGTTTCTTCCCCCACAGTTTCCACCTTTCAAGTCCTAGCAGGAAGTCAGGCTCTGATTACTATTGAGCCAACCCTCCAGCCCTCTGCCGAGCTTGTCTGTGCTGCTGACTTCCCATCTAACAGAGAAGGCAGAAATTAAACCAGAAGGCAGCTTTCAACCCCACGGTTGGCTCTTGTATTTATAAGAGATGAAATCAAAACAGAGGTACTTTTTCCTCAGAACCACACAAAACATTTTAGAACTTTGTGAGCCATACTATGTGTCCACGGGAGATTTTTAAACAAATATGAGAAATTATCTAGATCATTTCCCTGGTTCATGGAGTACAATTATATGTTAATCCTCAAAAAGATAGTTGAAAAATAGTTTTAAAACTCTTTCATCGATTTCAGGAGGCTGAGAAAGGGGATCATTAATTTAATTTATGATCTGTATGGGATGTAGAAAAAGACCCTGTCTCAAAAATTACATTATTAAATCCCCAAGCTTCTCTTTTGAATGGTAACATTTTCACGTTCCAAACTGATTCTGGAGTCTCTCCTTTTGGAATAGTCTTCTCTTTGAGTTTGCCACTTGGGTCAAAAATGTCCTCTAAAGCAACCAAGTCTGACGCCCCCCCCCCACCAGGGACGTTGAACCAGCCCAAGCACCACAGAAACACGCCCACTCCCCGTAGAGCCTGTGACAGCTTATCACTGACCAGACACTGCTGTGTGACTCCACTCAAAGCATCGCCACAGCCGCATATCCAGCCAGGCAGTTGCTCTCCTTCCAGAAATCACAGCTGGCATTTAGAGCAAAGAAGATCGCTTTTATGGCTTCCTTCTTTGGTGTAGGCACCTGTTTCATTTTCCCAAAAGATAAGTTCCCAAAGTTATGAAACAGTCTCCCTGCCTCTACTCGACAATCACTGAACACATAATTTAAGGAGTCTAAGTAACAAAGGAGTTAGACTCGTAGCCAAGATGGGCACTTCAAGTGAGTTATGAGTTGATTTCACTTCATTTTGGACACGATAGCTAGATAAATCTTGTGCCAAAGATAGACTTAATCTATTTAGCTTCAATAATAATGAATCTGCTGGACTGTCTTGGTACTAGTATCTGAAGGGAAATATGGCCACATAATTCTATATTGTTCTCAAATTATCCTAAATCTCTTAATTTCAACAATGAGAGTATAAGTATCTGAAAGAGAACAAAATTTTGCATTCTTACTGATGGTAACACACCAGTTAAGATGAGAAGATAAATAAAAAGGAGGATCCTAAGAGGGGCACACATAAAGGGCCCCAAAAAGGGGAAATGGTTTAGATCTCCTGGGCAAACTGGGAAGGGATAGAAGGGGAGGGATGGGGGATGGGAACATGAGGGATTAAGATTGGCCAGTGGGGTGAGGGATGGAAAGAGAGAGAGCAATGAAAGAGATATCTTGATAAAGGGAGCCATTATGGGGTTAGGGAAAAATCTGTTACTAGGGAATTCCCAGGAATCCACAAGGATGATCCCAGCTAAGACTACTAGCAATACTGGAGAGGGTACCTGAATTGACAGGCCTTCCTCTGTAATCAGATTAGTGACTTCCCTAATTGTCATCATAGTCTACACCCAGTAACTGATAGAAGCAAATGCAGTGATCCACAGCCAAGCACTGGGCTGAACACTTGGACTTCAGTTGAAGAGAGGGAGGAGGGATCATATGAGCAAGAGGACCAAGATCATGATGGGGAAACCACAGAGACAGCTGACTCAAGCTAGTGGCAGCTCATGGACTCTGGACTGTCACCTGGGGAAACTACATGGGACTGAACTAGGACCTCTGAATGTGGGTGACAGTTATGTGGCTTGATCTGTCTGGGGGACCATGGCAGTGGGATCAGGACTTACTCCAGGTGCATGAACTGGTTGTTTGGAGCCCATTCCTTATGGTGGGATACCTTGTTCAGCCTTGATGCAGTGGGAGGGGCTTGGTCCTGCCTCAACTTGGTATGCCAGACTTTATTGACTCCCCAAGGGAAGCCTCCTCCTCTGAGGAGTGGATGAGATGGGATGGCGGTGGTAAGAGGGTAAGAGAAGGGGAGGGAGGGGGAACCAGAATTGGTATGTAAAATAAAAATAAACAAATAAATAAATATATTTTTAAAAGGAGAGAGATGAGTAGTAGTTCTCACTGAATTGAAAACATACACAGTGAAACTAAGGTAAGGAACAAGAACTCTGGATCCTCAGACACAACATCCTAATGTCGCTATTTTATGCATTTTACTTGAATTTTATACTTTTAATGCTTAAGGAAAAAGTTTTTAAAGGTTTAGACACCATTTAAAAATATGAAGTATGAGTGTTTTCAGGTGTGGCTAGGTGGATAGCACGTGGTTCTACTGAAGAATTACTAGGAAGAAGCACACTGTCTTCTTAGGCCATGTGGGATTCAGGAATGTATACCTCCTTCACTAGTAGGGTGTGGACTACAAATAACTCCTCTGTAGCAAGCAATAAACAGAAGGTCCCATCTTGGACCCCAAGTCAGATCATCACTTCTTCCCCCAAGCTGCTTGGGAATGGGATATTAACACCTGGACCTCAGTTTTGAAATCAAAGGTCTCTCCTGAGACCCAATGTTCTTCTCTGGTCCACAAGCCAGAGCCAGTTCTAAAGCCAGCTCTTAAGAACCAGGTGTGAGGAGTCTGAGAGTGAAGTCAACAGGTCAAGACTGGAAGAGGGAACAGAAGATCCAACAAGCAAGTCTGGGGTCACTTCAGTTTGTCTGAATGGACACAGAGGGCACCTTTTTCCCTATCCCTGGCTGGCTTGGAACTCACTATGTAGACCAAGTTAGCCTCAAACTAACAAAGATCCACCTGCTATGCAGTACTTGGATCAAAGGCATGTGTGATCATACCCAACTTCACCTAGATTTCATTGAAGTTTGCTAGGTCATACTCCTTGAGTAGAAAAGATATGAGGAAACAGACCTCAGGGCACCCTTAGTGATTTCTCTACTCTCATCAATATCAAGCTCAGACATAACCCATCCAATCTGACACTGTTACAAAAACAGCTCCCTAACACCAAACTCACAGTTTTAAAGTCTGTTTTAGTTTACTTAGGATGTAAACTGGGTAGAGAGTATATGAAATTTTTCTTGCTAGAAACATTTATCTTCAAAGTCCCTAGATGCAAATATCTACTTAAATGGGCACCCTTTGAGGGGGAAAATGAGACACTGCACTTAACTCAACAACCTGTACGTGATCAGCACAATTCGAGGATGAATTGTCTATGAGTTTAAGTAGCACTTATGTCCTTTGTGATGTTGCTAAGCTGGTTTGTACAGTGTCTGCACCACAAAAGCAGGTCGTTAAAAGTCTGCTCTTACTTGGTGGAAGCCAACAAATCGTTTTTTTTCCATTTGGAAGCTGTCTACAGGAGTGCTTCCCACACACACATAAAGGGCATAAATCCTCAGGGCCTGGAAAAACTCAGTGCTGTCCCTTCTGTGCCTTTTTATGGTCATCGTAGAGGGGACATCTTATTTCCATATACCCTGATTTATTGGGCGTCCAGGTACCAGGGGACCTCTTAGGATGGAACGAAATGCCTATAGTGATTTCAGACTTCGCTGGGCCTTCATATATAGATGTAATGCTCATCGTGGATCCCAGAAAGAACAGTACAAGTAGTTTGATTAAAAACAAGTGGGTTAGTTATTACAAAGATGCACTCCAACTCTAGCAACCTAAACAAACAGCAAGCCAGTAACTCTCAAGACTTCTTCCCCTGAGGTTCCTGGGACAGCAGGCCTCTGTTGTGCTGGGCATGTGGGAGAAGGCAGGTAGACTGGGGAGCAGTGGCTCAGGAAGGCCCTCCTGGGAACAATAGAGAAAACAATGTGTCCACAAAGCAGTGTAAGATTAAATTGTCTACCTGCTGCCTGTTCTTTAGTCCCTGAGATTTTTGTTTGCTTCTTTTTATATAAAACCCCTTAAAGTGACAGACAGACCTGATGACCAACCCAAAGCTGAGGGGAAGCCATCAGACAAAGCTCTCAATTTCCATTCCTCAGGAATAGGGGTCAAAAGTGTTTCTCATGTTACTGAATCAATGCAGTAACCCAGTATATACACAAGGAAGAGACTTTTACACTGGTCAAGTGATATGGCAGCTGACATTGCTGACACTTTCAGAATTCTGAGATTCCTCCACTTTTCTGTAGACATACAGGATCCCCTCCCTCACCCCATTCAAAACTTTGATGAATGCCTGCTTCTTATAAGGCCATGTTCCGAGTGGTAGAAATCCCACCTAAGCGAAGGAAAAAAGATTCTGTGGTAGAGCCTAGTAGTCTAGAAATGACTGGATGGTGCGATCATTTTAGAGGTGCCTATGTGGAGGGCCTGAGTTGAAGCAATGTATAGGAAGACACAGACCTTCTCCCTGAGAGAATCAAACCAAGACGCCTCTGCTGGAGCTCCTCGTAGGGCAGTCTCTACCTTCCAGGACCCAGTGAAAGATGTCAAGTGCACACAACTGTTATAGAAAACAGGAACTTATGCTTTGTGGTATTGAAACAAAAGTGCTGGGATGGTTTATATTGGCAGTGGGCCGGCTAGAGAAATCAAATATATACAGGTGGGATTAAAAGACAAGAGTGTTTATGCAAGAAGAGATGAGAGAACAAGGTGAGGGAGGACCATAGCAAAGAACAAGGCATGTTCAGGAGATGGAGACACACAGGAGAAACCTTGACAGTCAGTGGAATCAAGATTGCAGAGAGAGGCAGCAGGGAATAGGGGCAGGATCACTGGACAGGCAAGCCGATCTTTGTTCTTAAATACCTAAAACAGTACATCATGGTTTTAAAAGTCTTTTTCCCCATCATACTGTAAACACTCTATATCACCATGGAAGTGGAGAGGATAGAGGAAGGGAGAAAGGAAGAGAGGGAGGAATTGAGGAAGAGCAAACTCATCGACATCACACTTTCTCCAGCTACAATCAATGCTTCTACTCATCTTTTCATCAAAATTTTTTGAAAGAATTATTGGCATCCTATTTCCCATGATCCCAACTCTAGTCAAATAGGTGTACCGTCCCCCACAAAAAATAACTCATTGATGATGTCTGGACCCAGTGCAGAGATCAGCACTCAGCCCCCCTTGTCCAGACCTGAGAGAGATAAGAGACTGCTGGTTAGTGTCCTCACAGTTCCCTGCTTTGCTGTCTTCCAATGCCCAGATGTCATAATGCTCAACATCTCATTATGGGATCCTTCCCTGGCTTCACTCACTTAGTGATCTAATTCAGTCACATGGTTTCAAATACTATCTACACCATCCATCATCTAATTACAGTAAATGCAATTGTCCTCCGCCTGGGCTATTTCTCTAGGTTGCATTTGCAGCAAAGAAACTTCAGTGTCATTTAGCCTTACCAACAACAAGCCGGTTTGTTTCTCTTTCCTATGACAGAAGCTCCCAGCTCCCATTATGCACACCTTCACTGCGGGGTCAGAGCACCCATCACAGCCTGAAGGGCACAGCAGTCCCATGAGGCAAATGATCCTTATGGGGAACAATGCCTTGTCTCTCTCTGTCCCTGGATCCCTGAAAGAGTCGTAGGCTGGATTGTTAACTTGTGAGTAAAAGAGCAATACTAACCCCTGGCAGTGGTGATAATAAGAACTTCTTCTAATGAGCAACTTAACATCTTAACATACGGTAAGACAAATATATTGCATACTGAAGCTTTATACTCACAAATATTCAATAACTTCCCACAGGAACAGATTGTCAGCCTCAGTCTGTTTCCCATTTTTATCCTTAGCCAAGAATTTTGTAGAGTTAATCTGAATTTGAGGGATGAAAATCAACAAACAGAGAACATTCTAGAATCTTAAGGTCCCAGCAGTTTCACATTGCTCAGAGTGCACATGAATGATAGAAGTTCAGGGATATTCTTAGAGCTACTTCTGTTGAGAGACCTGCTTGACTTCTGACCAAGTCACCGACCTGCTCTCTCTCCTAATACCTTTCCCTTCTGCTGGCCTAGATGAGCTTGTCTCACTCACAGATTTCACCTCAAAGTGGTTCCCTAGGAAACAACTAAAACATATGCTTGGGATCCTGATGTCTCTGTGTGTGAAACCGAATCCTGCCGGTGGTCCTTACGCGAAGCCTGCGGGTCAAATCAAACCAAACCTCTGGTCAGTTCCCAGTGGTGGAAAAAAATTAACCCTTACACCAAAGGTGCTGTTAAAACAACTATTAAGTCCTTTGTCTTCATTTAAATAGTATAAAGGGTTGTTTCATTCTTGAAAAGTTTCTGCACCCTGATAAGCTTCTCCACCGATGCAGCAATTCAAATCAGACCAAGTCAAATCAATTAGAAAAAGTACAGGTTTAATGGATGCAATGCTTCTGGATGATTTTCCTGCCCCTCAGAGAGGAGACAGGAAAGGAAGACTAGAAAACTATACGTCTGCTTTCTAGGGGGCAGTTTAAATACCCTGTGGGAGTGGTCTTGAGCATTTCTAGGGGAGTAGACATCATTTGACAGGCTTTCTGAGATGCAGCAGAGTTTGGAGAGAGATTAGGAAGGGGGTTTGGGGTGGAGCTCTTGCCCAAACATTCCAGATTCTTTGGGTATATGGGTACCGGTTCAAGTCTGGCTACTTCTTGCAGGGAGTTGGGAGTTGGTGGGCTCACACTCGGTAGGATGTGTAGGTGGAGAGGCATCCAGTTAACTGCCATCCTGGAGACTTCAGGCATTTGTTCCTTGAGAGAGCTGAGAAGGTAGGTTGTTAGGAGAAAAAAAATAGGTTGTTATCATTGGTACTATGAATGGGGCTAGCCACGAAAGGGGTGACAACTGGCAGAATGAAAGGACCGGAGATGTGCCCTGGTGGTACGGGAGGTGGAAAGGGTGAATGAGTGAGATACAAGAGCAGATGTGCCCTTTAAAACCAGATTTCAGTTGCTGGGTAGGTGCCCAATTGATCCTGGAGAGACAGTACCAATGGTGACGTCCCAGGAGCTGGTGCAGGTGCTGGTTTTATCTAGAGAACTCTCTGTGGGTTGGATTTGGCATGAGTCTGGCAGGAAGGGTGAACCTGTACTGGAACCTACAGTTATCTGCAAAACAACTAGAACAGATTTACATCTTGATGTCATAGCAAAAGGCTATGGCTTTAGGTTAAAAGGCATGAAAATTTTAAAAGACAATTAGAGGAAATTAAAAACTTTTAAACCTCCAAAGTTACATCTGAAATCTGTTAATCCTGGACTATGAAGCCTGTGAAAGAGTCGCACCCGTCTGTACTTTAAGCAGGAAACTTAACTAATGAGCCTCTAGTACCCTAAGTCATCAAATGCCATCAGACAGATCTGAGAGAGATAAGTAAATGAGCAGAAGTGAGACAGACAGTTTTTCCAGCTACTCAGGCAATCCCAAGTCTCTCTGTGGTCTTTGGCCAAACACAAGTCTCAAAAGCAGTACTTACCATTAGCTGCTAAGCCCAGGCCTGACAGATTCTCCTGTGGGGGTAGGGATTACTCCACCTGTCTTGGCAGAATGGAACCATCAATTCCCCCAGTGTCCTGCTGTCCAGTTCAGGCAGAGTCCAGGGAGATGATGAAGTGAAAGACAATCTTTGGCTGTTTGGCCGAATTTGCCACATCCAAAGCAAGCCTTCAGGTAGAAGTTCCTCTGCGGCCATCCGTCTTCTTAGAGGAGCTACAGGATGCTGCAGAAGCTGGCAGAGAAGATAATTTTAAATTCTATATGGTAGTGGATAGCTTTAAGGAAAGAAGCAAAATGTTGCCTCTTTCAAAACTTTACTAAAATTACAAACATAGGCTAGATCTGGAGCCCAGGGTCACAGCACTTGAAGAGCATTCCCGAGACTCCAGTTTCAATCGTCAGCACAGCAAGAAAAAAGTCTCTGCTGGGTTAATGGTTTCTACCTGTAATTTCAATTCTCAGGGACGACAGCAAAGGCTGTCCACGGATCTGAGGCTAGCTTGTGCTATAGCATATCTCTGTAGCCTGGGCTACAGAGCAGGACCCTGTCTCAAATATCCAAAAGCAAAAGGGCTGAAATACTGAGGACTGTCACCCTAGTGTTATTTATTTTGTGTGTGTTTTTCTCTTGGAAAGTATGAATTTCATTATATTTCTTGTAGATCAGCAGAGAGCCACAGAGACCATTTCAACTCATATTCTGGGAAACTGAGAGGCTCATAAGCCAGCCATCTACAGTTTGGTGATTAACAGGATGTCTAGACAGGCTCTCATGAGCATAACATTATTAATTAAACAGCTGTTTGGTTAATCACAATAGCAAGAGTAATTCCTGGAATAAATATTTTATTAATATGGCTATCAATAAAGCAAAAGTAAAAGGAACTATTTTAATTAATTCATTTGTAATAATACTGAGATTATGACTGGCAAATTCTGTCTGAAGGCCTGGAGAGTGAGCTAATGTTTCTAGCATGCTAAATCTTCATCTTATTGTTCCTAACTAATGGAACTGTATATTTCAATTTCCTGGCCAAAATTCCTTTTATGTCATCTATCAAGGCTGTATTAAGGTCCATTAGTGAACAATTGGGTCTGACAAACACTCTGCTGGTCCATATTGTTCCTTTATTTTAGGACTGTGCATTCCCACATTTCATTGGCAAGAACATTGTTTTGCTAGATAAGGAGTGTACTGTCAGTATGATTAAATATCTGGCAATATTTTCTGTCAATCAAAAGACATAATATTTGAAAAAGAAAAAAATACATTTGACCAGTACATAGACAGTACATATTTTCATGAAATATAGCTAACCTAATACTTTTTCAGAATCCATAGCCTTAAACCATCTGGGAGAAATACAAGTTACATTGAATTTAATCTGAAAATATTAGCCCAAAGCTTGCCGGTTTTCCTTCACTGACGTCCATGTATAATGAACTTCCACATTTCTCCTGACTTGTTTACTGCCATAGGCTATCCAGCCATCCCCAAAGTGTTTATTCAATTTCAGTTTTACTTACCTGGATGAGGAAATAACGGTAATAAACCTCACATCTAATCTTTAATGTTAACCATCTGGTCAACATATATTTTTTTGATGCTAGAAGAAGGTTTGAACTAGAACTATATAAAAGTTTCGGGCAAAAAGTAAAATTTTATTTTATGGTATAAAAGTCCCTTGGAGGACACTTATACTTGTATCTTTAAATACATAAATGTATATCAAAATGATTTACCAATGAGCCACTTAATACTTTCCAGACCTGTTCTAGCAGCTGGAAGGAAAGCCAGAGTGTCAAGATTGCTCTGTTGCTCTGTCAGGGAGCAGGGGGTAGGGTGGGGGGTGCTCAAGGCAAAGTGGTCTCCTGTTGAGTCTACAGGCTCAATTCCATCAAATTAACTCCACATATCGATATGTGAGAGCAGTGTTTCAGCAAGACTGTTTGCTCCTAAGGGGCCTTCTCATCAATCCTCCAGCCTTTCTTCCAGTAAATGCCCACAGACTAACCAGTAAATGCTGATGGACTTACCAATAATGCTGATGGATCCAGCTGTGCCAAATGGAATGCACAATATTAGAAAACACCAAAATATATATTCTCTGTCAAAAAGACTAGCAAAATGTGAATGTATAATTTAATAAATACTTAGACATCCTGCTCAAAAGGCATCCAAAAGGAAGAAAATAACAATTCACCTTACCTTAAGTCAAAAATTAGGTGTAAATAAAGGTGTTACCTATTTTTCTTTAAGGAGTGCGGTCCATTGGAACAATAGAAATTCATACTCATAATATTACTGAGTATCATAATACTCATAATATTCATACTCATAATAGTACTGAGTCTGGCTTCAGAGTGCCCCTAATGCACTCATCCAACATGCCCCCACATCATTTCCTGTCACTTATCTAGATGAGAAATGATGATTGTGTGAGAATTAATAAGGCTTAGTTTGATATGAAAATTAAACTATAAAATCATCATATAATATAGAAACCTCTATAACAAAATTCGAAATGGTTATCTAACTTTCTGTCTGTGTGTCATTAAACAACACAACTGGTTCGGGTGGGTTTCTACCCCAGCAGGGTCATGGTCCATCCTTTTCTACACTGCTGAAGCAGACCCAGGGTGTCAGTCATTTTAATCACCATAGGAAGAAACCTGCAGCTAATTTAGCTACAGCTTGGTCAAGCCCTTATAGTTCCAAAGAAATCTAATCCACTAATGTTTATGTTACTGAACGTGGGTTGCCTGAACCCATTAAACTATTGTTCAAGCAAAAATCACCTCATCAAAGTTAGCTGCCAAAGCAGTTGTCTTAGTTATTATTCAATTGCTATGAATGGCCATCATGACTAAGGCAACACTTAGAAAGCATTTAAGTGGGGGCTGGCTTACAGTTTCTTAGAATCCATTCATTATTGTCATAGCAAGAATCATGGCAGCATACAAGGAGGTGTGGCCCTGGAGCTGAGAGTTTTATGCAGCAGTGAAGGGAGAGAGAGATGAGAGTGAGAGGTAAGAGATGGAGAGAGAGAGAGAGAGAGAGAGAGAGAGAGAGAGAGAGAGAGAATGAGAAAGAGAGAGATGCTGTGACTGCTGTCTGCTGTGGACTCTTTGAAACCCCCAAAGTCCATCCCTGATGACTCTCTTCCTCCAACAAGACCACACCTCCTAATCCTTCTAATCCTTTCAAGTAATCCCACTCCCTGGTGTCTATGCATTCAAACATATGAACCTATGGGGCCATTCTTAATCACACTACCACACAGACCAAACAGATACACAAGATAACCCAAGCCAGAACCCAGAATTCCTGTATCTGAAGGATGTACCAATAACATTTGCAGCATGAGGAAAACATGCTATATCATTTTTCTTATTTGCTTTTATCTTTAACCTAAGAAAAGTTAACTTCTAACTTGTGGCTTCCCAGTGGTGGCCTCACCAGGTCCACACATCAGGTGAAATATGGCACTGAGATTCCAGCAATACCCAGGGGGACAGAGCAGGAGACTCCATGTGACCAGATTACCTGTGGCAGCCATGTAACCTGAGGTTAACTGGAATTCATGCAGGGTTCAGCACATTTACAAATTACATTCTAAGTTCAACAATTTTAAGTGTTATCAATGCTTCTTCTGCAACAATCTGTGGCTTTAAAGTTAAACTGGTTACATATACATCGTGAATTATGTATCTTGTTAAGTAAGAGTGAACACGCATCATTCTCTTGGTATATGTGTGGTCTCGTTCAGGCACAATTCAAAATAAAAGCCATGCTACCTCAAAATTAAAGCTAGTACTCCACAATTTGAAGTTGTCAGTAAAACCACTTGAAGTGGGTGATGTTTAAAGCAATTGGGTTCTGATCTTAGAACACATATTTTAATAAAGTTGGAAACACATAAAGCCAGATGTAAAGATATGCAATCACTTGTAACTGCTTTCAGCTCAGTATTATAAATTGGAATTTACTGAGAAGAATGGATGAAGGTACAACTTATCTGTTCAAAACATCCAATACCATGATTCCAGCTCAAAACAGACCTCAGAAAGTTACTCTCTCATATCATGTCTTAGAGCTGAAGTTCTATGGGAAGCCTGCCCATGGCTTAAAACACAAGTTCACAGATGTATAATAAATATTCTCAGAGGGTTTCCACATCCCAATCCTGTGGGATAAAGCCTGTGATGAAATAACTACTCAACACAAAGGGAAATAATTTGAGTTTATGGATGAAAATGGGTGTGAAATCAGATGGGCTTAACAATGTGGAGATTGTCCAAGAGTGTTCAAGTGGTCTCAACAGAATGACCCACACCAGGAAAAGAATGACAAGGAAGCTGAGTAGGGAAGACAAAAATGATAGCAACACAAGAAGAAATGTGCCCTGGGGTTGCTGACATTGAAGAAAGAGAGGTGATGACACCAGCCAAAAAATACAGAAGTCTTATGGAATCTGTAAAAGCAAAGAAGCAGATTTTTGCAAGACCTTCTAGTAGGACTACAGCCCTGCCAATGTGTGATATTAGCTCAATGAAGCCTATTCCAGGTTCAATAAAGAAAACAACTTTCTGTTATTTATATCAGTTTGTTACACCTGCAATATAAAACAAGTACAAGAGAGTTCTGAATTTAAGCATAAGTATGTATTTGGCTAGACAATGTTCAGTTCCCAAGCAGAGAGACTAACAAGAGCTAGGCACCTACCTGTCCATTGGCAGATGCCTCTCAGCATATAATTTAGCAAGAAAACTGTTCCAATGTTGTAAAGATACCTTTACTTTCTTAAATAAAAATTAAATCCCAATGCATTTACCAAACATTTTAGACCATAAAACATCATGAAGAATAATAAGAATAGGGTATGGAGAAGTTACCCAATGGTTAAGAGCACTTACTGCTTCGCAGAGGGCCCAGGTTCAGTTCCCAATATCTACATGGCTGCTCTCAACCATATATACCTCCAGGTACAGAGGATTCAGTCAGTGCCCTCTTCTAGCACATACAGGGATCTGTACACATATGGTACACATACACTCATGTAGGCACACACATATGCTTAAAAAAAGATAAATCTTAAAAAAATTATGAACAATGTAAATTCCTAAATAGGCAAATAAACTGCATATAATTTACATAACTATGGCTAAAAGCATATCAGATGAAGTAAAGCTGTTACAAGAGAAGGTGTTTTATTTTATGAATTTGTGTGTTCTAGGAACAAATAGTCTCTATTTCCAATGACATGGTGAGGCAAGTACTGTCAGTTACTACTGAGGTAGAATAAGAGATTTTTTTTTAACTGACTCATAATAATTATACATTTTTACTGTATTGAATATTTCAAAACACCAGGAGGCATGATTTTGAATGAAATGAAGCAAACACGCTAAAAACCAAGTCAATAGTTATAAAAATAACAACAACAAAAAGTGTTGTTTTACTGTAATCTTCTACCTTAGGAATCAAAATATAGAAGAAGGAATAAATACATAGAAAGCATTAATATTCCAATACGAATTATAATAAAATGACTTAATGATAGAATAGTGTAGATTATAATACATTCAAATGGTGCATATTTGTGTAGGCATGAGTGACTCAGTCTTGACATGGTCATGGGAGTGTCACTGTGACTTGGAGACTATGTGAAAGAGCATGAGGGGCCTCCCAACCCTGTTGTAGTGGTGATCATATGTTACTACATTTTTCTGTATGGAGCTGATCTCCAGTACAAATCAGCTGGAGTTGGTAGAAGCCAATTAAAAAGCAGCTCTGTTCATTCTGCTGCCACTTCAAGCGCATCCAAAGACATTATTTTATTTCACCTTTTGGATCATATTTCAGGTTGAATTTACAGTTTCTTTGGATTCCCTTGCAGATATTAAATTATCTCAACCAGGTTGATGCAAACCCCCAGCTCCTGAACTTGAGCCCCATCTCACTACCCAGGTATTCAGTAAGAAGGGGCCATAGAGCTGGCTGCTTTAGTCTCAACTCCTCCTCCCTTGGTTATTCAGGAGATGAAGCATTAGTGATGGAAGGCATAGGGAGTAAGGGTTGGACACAACTGGCTCACAAGTAAGCTGGCAGAGGGCACTCCCTGGATATGACAGTTTCCACAGGCTGCTGTTTTCCCCATAGGAGTGATCTTGTGGGTGGCTCGGAACCTCAGGCCACTCCTCCTTCTCTGTACCATCTTTGAGTCTCTGCATTAGCACTTGCTGGCTGACTGCTTAACACATACTCCCCTTCTATACCCAGAGTTCCAGCATTCTTCCTTTAAGCACCTTCCCCAGTAGGAAGCCCCTCTGTGGGCACTCACAGGCCTGGCTCCCTACCTTCTCTCTAAGCCTCTCAGGACTCCTGGATCTTTATCCCTCTTGTCTATAGTAGGGTTATACGCCTGTGTTAGCAATCGTGGACACCTGTATACACCACAGGTACTCCTTGCAGTACGAAGCCTTTGACACTGGGGCCCTCAGAATGTTTTCCTTTCAGTGTTATTTTATGATGAGAACAGGAGGAAGAAAATGCTTTGACCGCACAGAAAAGGGCAAAATGGCCGATTACAAGAGCTAAGGAGGCAGCTATTTTTAACCCTATTGAAGAAGCTGAGTAATTTTAGATTAGCTGAGATTAATTGACAGTTTTGACCTCGGAGAACTGTTGTGTCCCTGACTGTGTAGAGCAGAAATCATCATTCAGGGAAATGCAGGAAAATAAATAGGAGAAGCAGCAAGGCTGCTCTGTGCTACATTTGTTATTTGAGACACTTATTGAAATACACATTTTCTCTCCTTCTACTGTATTTCACCACTAACTAATCGTCAGCAAGTTAATGTATCTTATTATGATGTAATTAACAAAACAATTTAGTACTCAATAGAATTTACATTCTTACAACATTTTAAATTATTAAGTAGATGATTGCTGTTTAATTTATGTGCAACATGTTTCGAGCCCTTTTCTGCCTGTTAAACATTAAAACGGTTATAGGAATAATGAACACAGTACAAACAGCTCTATAAATATGAAAAAAGTAAAATATAATGTACATATGAAATAATTTATGATGATGCATGTGTCCTAAATCAGAGTCTAAGTGAGGTACCCAGAAATTGTTTTTACTTCTCATTTATTTCTACTTTTTAGAAATTTATTTAGGTTATTGAACAATGAAAAAGAGTCAAACAGCAGCTATTGTTTAGATGTATAATTTTATCCTATTACACATTCATAGAAGTTACTGATATATTGGTATAGATTCTAAAATTATGCACTTTTTTTTCAGCTGGTTGGTTTTGTGTATGCCTGTTACGTGATCAGCATTTCCATGGAAGAGGAAGACACCTGTAAGTACTGTAATCCCTCCCTGGGGTTCCCTCTGGGTAAGATACTGATCCCTAAAAGCCACCCCAAGGTTAGGAAATCTTCCATATTTCAAATCTAAAATGATTGAACTCTGCAGAGTGATGTTAAAATAGAGGCAACAGAGTCAACCTCACACAAGCCAGGAGCAGCAAACAGGGACCCTCACTCTGAGCTGCTCAGGAGCATGAGGAAGCCTCAGAAACCTGGAGGGTAAAGTCAGTCATGTGAGAGTGTGGTCCCCCATAGAGCTAAGCATTGCTTTTCTAGTCATCACCACTTGGGAGTGTGCTTCTGGTCAAGTTTTGAAATTTGACCAACAACGATAGTAATATAATGCATTGTAAGATTCACATGTATGTGAATCATATAAATTTGTGAAACCACAAAATTACAGCCTTTCATGTGAAATTATTAAAAAAAAATGAAAAGCTACTAAAAATGACTCGCAGAATGCTCAGAAACTAAGCCATGGTTTAGCATCAAATACAAAGTGTATCGTGGCTCAAGGCTCTGTTTTAGAGGCTCAGGTCAATAAATGCCATTTATTGAGCACCTGCAAATGTAGAAAGCACTTTCCACACAGCTCTCTGGTGTGCTCATGTAAGACAATAACAAACGTTAACCAGTTTTCGAAGTTGGATTATTTTAGAAAATCACATCTACCCATGTCCACTGTTATCCAAATTGCTTAAAATAGTGCATTTAACAAAAGGGGGATGTACAGCTCACTTTTACAACGGCCTCTCTAGAATCAGTTCCAAGGTGAATGGTCCCACCAACACATGCAGGAGTAATGCCTGAACCAAGATCCATGACAATGTGATCGTCTTTCAGCTAACTCAACAAATTACAAAAAACACTAGACTTTGAGGTGTCAGGTGGTGGAAGCAAACAAACACTAGCAGCATGTTTTGGGCCCACCTGGGGATATTTTGCTTTTAATGTTAAATGGGAAAGAATTCCTAGCAACCTGTCTCACTTGGAGGGGAACATAGGGGATGATGGCTTCAGGAGTTCACTGGTTCTGCACATTGACAAAGCTAGGTATAGAAGATCAGCACGGTGATTCAGGGCCATGCACCCCCCCCACACACACACAAGTCCACATAGCCAGGAAAAATTGGTTGAGCAGGAATATCATCTGCACTGAGCCTTCAGAGAAGCTGAGATTTGAGTTAAATTAATACTTCAATTGCCCTAATGAATTCCTTTTGTGGGGGAGTTTACAGTTTTTTTATTGTTTATACGAGCTATATATTTTTCTCCACTCCCCTGTCTTCCTCCCCCTCCCCTTCTGCCCTCTCCTCCAAATTTATTCAGGATATCTACTTTGGTTTACAGTTTTTGTTGTTTTATCCATGATTGTTGGCTTTGCTGCTTTAGCCCTGTACATGATGGTAGGAGTACATTACTGAGCAAAACCTCTCAACTCAACTCTTGGTTGAGATGTAAAAGAGAAAGGAAAGGGTTTGGGGGGTGTAGCATGAGGGCCTGGTTGTTGGGGCTTCTGTCCTCCCACCAGGTACCCATGTCATTAGGTCCCAAAGAATCACACAGAGAGTCTACATAGGTTATAAAACTGATTGGCCCATTAGCTCAGGCTTCTTATTAGCTCTTGTAGCTTATATTAACCCATTATCCTTATCTATGTTAGCCACATGGCCCAGTACCTTTTTCAGCGGGGCAGGTCACATCCTGCTTCTTCCGTGGTCTGGGCAGAACTGCCAAGAGCGCTTCCTGCTTCCCAGCATTCTCCTGTTCTCCTTGCTCCGCCTCTACTTCCTGTCTGGTTGTCCCACCTATACATCCTGGCTAATGGCCAATCAGCATTTATTTAAATCATGATTGACAGAATACAGACAATTCTCCCACACCAGGGGGGTGTCCCATATTCCCTTCTGATAGCAGAGCTGCACTAAGCTCTACTTTTAAAAGTTTCAATTATATCCTTTCTTCACAACTGTGACCAAATACCTGACAAGAAGCAGCCTAGAAGAGGAACTGACTTTGGCTCTTGGTTTGAGAGGATCCAGTCCACCATAGTGGAGAAGACATGGCTTCAGGAGTGGCTCACAGCTGTGACAGAGTTTGATGTGGCTAGTGGTCAGAAAGCAGAGAGCTTGGGTAGTGAGTTGGGACCCACTTTCTTTTCTTTGTAATTATTTTTTGTTATTTTTATTGAGCTATATACTTTTCTCCACTCCTCTCCCTTTCTCCACCCTCCCCTTCTGCCTTCTTTTATGATCCCCATGCTCCCAATTTACTCAGGAAATCTTGTCTTTTTCTATTTCCCATGCAGATTATATCCATGTATATCTCTTTTATGGTCCTCTTTGTTGTCTAGGTTCTCTGGGACTGTGAATTGTAGGCTGATTTTTCTTTATTTTATGTCTAAAAGCTACTTATGAGTGAGTACATATTATATTTGTCTTTCTGGGTCTGAGTTACCTCACTCATTTTGATGTTTTCTAGAACCATCCATTTACCCACAAAATTCAAGATGTCATCATTTTTTCTGCTGTACAGTACTCCATTGTGTAAATGTGCCACATCTTCTTTATCCATTCTTCAGTCAAGGGGCATTTAGGTTATTTCCAGGTTCTGGCTATGGCAAATAATGCTGCTATGAACATAGTTGAGCACATGTCCTTGTGGTATGATTGAGCATCCTTTGGGTATATGCCTAAAAGTGGTTGCTGAGTCTTGAAGTAGGTTATTTCCTAATTTTCTGAGAAATAACCATACTGATTTACAAAGTGGTCTGTACAAGTGTGTACTCCCACCAGCAATAGAGGAGTGTTCCCTTTACCCCACATCTTCTCCAGCATAAACTGTCATCAGTGTTTATGATCTTGGCTATTCTTAGAGGTGTAAGATGGAATCTCAGTGTTGAGCATTTCCTTAAGTGTCTTTCAGCCATTTTAGATTCATCTGTTGAGAGTTCTCTGTTTAGGTCTGTACCCATTTTTTATTGGATTATTTGTTCTTTTAATGACCAATTTCTTGAGTTCTTTGTATATTTTGGAGATCAATCCTCTGTCTGATGTGGGTTTGGTGAAGATCTTTTCCCATTCTGTAGGCTACTGTTTTGTCTTGTTGACCTTTCCTTTACTACAGAAGTTTCTCGGTTTTATAAGGTCCCATTTATTAATTGTTGCTCTTAGTGTCTGTTCTACTGAAGTTATATTTAGGAAGTGTTCTTCTGTGCCAATGCATTCATGTGTACTTCACACTTTCTTTTCTATGCGGTTCAGTATGGTTGGTTTTATGTTGAGGTCTTTGATCTATTTAGACTTGAGTTTTGTGCATAGCAATAGATATGAATCTATTTTAATTCTTTTACATGTTGATATCCAATTATGCCAGCACCATTTGTTGAGCTGTAGTAAATTTCTGATGAAGTACTTTGGATTACTCATCCACACATTACCCACAAAATGGGGCCTTTTTTCTTTCTCCTCACTGAATTCTCTGGAGACTCTCAAAAGATGACAATAGTCTGTCCTGACTCGCTGCAGGAGAAAAGATACTCTAGTCATTAGTCTTTTGTCTAATGCAATGAATATAGAAAATCATCTCCTTAAGTCTTGCGATTTTTAAGTAAAAGTAGGAAAAGCACAGTGACATTCAAAAAAGTCTCACCTAGGCTGGATAGAGACTTTCAAACCTCTCTAAAGCTGCCCTTAGAACAGTATTTCTCAACCTGTGGGTCACAATCCTTTGGCGGTAAAATACCTTTTCATATGGGTTGCATATCAGATCTTTACACAATAATTCTTAAAATTAGTAAAATTATAGTTGTGAAGTTGCAATAAAAATAATTTTATGGCTGGGGGTCATAGCATTGGGAAGGTTGAGTAACGCTGCTCTAGAGCCATGCTA
The DNA here is from genome assembly GCA_004026605.1 of Ondatra zibethicus. NCBI lineage: Eukaryota > Metazoa > Chordata > Mammalia > Rodentia > Cricetidae > Ondatra > Ondatra zibethicus. The sequence goes on from PVIU01005948.1 coordinate 27,504, forward strand.
TCAGAGGACAGGGACTATATTGCTACTGACAGATACTGTAGTCCTATTGACTTTGATATCTTTAATTAAGTGAAGCTTCTCTATAGAAATCCCTGAATCAGCTAACAAAATGCCATCATACTCAGATTGAAGCAGCTGTTCCGAACCCAGTCTATTAATGGTTTAATTCTAGTGATTGCTATCGGAGCCATACATAAAGTTACTCAGTGACATCCAGATGTTATTGTTATGTTGCCATCAATTCCAATAATACTTAGAGTCAAAAATAGCCTGGGGTATTCAAAACGAAGTCTTTATGCCCAACATAACATGATAATTGACTGTAAGATAGGATGACAATGAAAAAGAAATTGCAAACCTTTTAGTCTGGAAGTTCTCAAGATAGAAATTTTACATTTTTACTGAAAGAAGAACCTAAGAAACAGGTGTAATTAAATTGTCCCAGAATACTCAGAAACAGAAGTGAGTAAAAATCTAATTTACTGCCAATTCCCATGATCTCACAGAATATCACAACTGCTGCCAACACTTTGTAGAATCTTGAGTGCAATAGAGTAATGTTCTTTGGATATGACATTACCAACCCAAAGAGAAGCATGTGTTCTCTGAATTGTTTTTCAAAAATGTAAATACTAAATAAAGAAACAACTGCATGCAGAGACTGTTTTTTCATTTCCTAGCCACTCAGACCCAAATAATCACAAAGAAACTGTATTAATTATAACACTGTTTGGCCAATGGCTTTAGGCATATTCCTAGCTACCTCTTATATCTTAAATTAACCCATTTCAGTTAATCTATGTATCACTAAGAGGCTGTGGCCTACTGGTAAGGTTCTGGAATCTTTCTCCTTTGACAGTTACATGGTGTCTCCCTTACTCTACCTTCTTTTTCCCTGCACTCAGTTTAGCTTTCCCCACCTAGCTCTAATCTGCCTTGCCATAGGCCAAAGCAGCTTCTTTATTAACCAGTGGTAATAAAACATATTTATAGCATACAGAGGGGAATTGCACATCATCTCCCCTTTTCTGTCTAAATAAAAAAGAAGTTTTTAACTTTAACATAGTAAAATTACATTTAATAAAACAGTTATCAAGCAAGAATTACAGTTACAATATTTAGTCTATTTGTATCTGGCAAAATTAAAGAAAATATTCTATCATTTATTTTCTTTGTGAATCTAAAGTTTCATATCTAATTTATCTTTTATCATAACTAAGGAAAACTATAACTATCTGTCTTCAACTCCATCAAAGATCCCAGAAGAATTTAATATTACCTAAGTAAACAGGAAGTGCATTGTAAGTAACTTCCAAAACTCTAGAATTGACAGAGACATCTTACTGCCTAAATAGTTACCCAAAATTCTTCTGTAATGTTGACACATCCATCTTCAGCCTACAGGCTCATAGTATCTGGCAGACTTTTCCATGAAGGAGAAAATTTGAAAGACTATTTTGCCTATATTGGCAGTTTGTCAATCACTTTTTTTCTGTATCTTGCAGAATGTTTGGCAGTTTCCTCTGTGAAGTAGGAACCCTGAAGGACAAACCCATTTTTTGGAAAGTTTAGCAGTCACTTTTCTGTGGGTCCTGCATATCCAGTTCATACAGTATTACATTAAGCAGTGCAGGCAAGAGGAAATTCTTGCCCAAATGGCTAGCAAACTCTTTAAGGAGTCTCTTCAATGCCCATCATTGTTTTGAAGTAGATTAGTGCTACCAGAAGTGTCGAGAAAAGCACAAATTCTTAAAACATTTTAAATGCCATATTCTGTAGGTCTTTGAAATGTTGAAGATTATCTATCTAACATATCTCTGTATATCTAGAAAACCTAACTAATTTGACTACAAGTTTGACTATTATAAATGACTATCTATTTATCTGTAATTTTTAAGCATAATACTTTAAACACAAGTAAAAATATACCTATAACAAAATTGACCTTAAATTTGTATAATCAAACCAAAGTCCATACCAATGTAAGGGATTCATTTCTGTATTATATCCATCCCTTCCCTATAGAAAGAGATTGACTGTGACCATTAACCATTTATAATTAACCCTCTTTAAATGAAAACAAACATTTATAAAAAACCATTTTGGGAATTTGGGCACTGTTTTCTCCAAACTGCTTCCTGCTGTTTGTTGGGTGAAATATTTTTAGGGTTCACATAGACCTTTCAGGGGGTCTTGGTCCATCAAACCTCATTAGTCTAAAAGGAATCCACAGATTCCCATCCTCTGTGGAAACAAAAGCAGAACCTCTTTTCCAAAGTAACATATTTTTAGACTCAAATTTTGAAATCAAGATACCTACCTTTATATTGGTTTAGCTTAGCAGCCACCACAATCAAATGTTTTTCAGTAGTTAAGACATTAATAGTCAAAAAATCTAAGGAAAATACAATAATATACATAATACAGACTCCTTGTGTATATTCCATTTTCACATGGCTTTTTTTTTACTCTCTGTACGTCTTTAATCTATGACTATACTGTCTCTTTTAAAGACTTTGTTTTATTTTTAAAACTATTTTTTTCTATAACTGCCTATACCCATTTTCTTTTTCCCCCTTAGGCCTACATACATTTTTAAGCACTCTGTGACCCATTCAGAGGTTTATTTTTGTCTAAATCTGTCTTTACTGTGTATCTATAGTCATTTTCTCACCAGGAACACTTTTTTTTTTAAATGCTAAGCAGGCATGGCTAGGATTACTGCTGAGGCTTTGCCTACTGGCTCTGTCCATCCAAGATGGCAGAGGTATGTTCACTGCCTCCGTAAGCCATGCTCACCAGCCCAGCTCCAGGGACATAGCCAGCCTGTGTCACCAGTAAACAACTTGTGGCACTCTACTCACAAACCCTCAGTGCTCTGTAGAAGGACCTATGGAAAGAGTGAGAGCCATTCCTGCTTCCAGTATAAACCAGCAAGCCATTTCTTAAAGGAGCCATGTCTCTGCTTGTGGCCTGCAAACAGAGCCTATTTGGAAAAAATTATGTAGCTACCCAGTGCTACCAATGCACTTGGCTCCCATTTTTGTGGGTCTAGAAGCCCTCTTTTTCCTTAAGATTTTTTTAGGTCTTATGTTGATCTATGCCCCAGACAGTGGGAATGGATTTTGTAGACAGAAACTGTGCATTGGTTTCCCAGCTGCGCATACCCAAATATCACACAGAACCTATATTAATTACAACACTGTTTGGCCTCTTAGCTCAGGATTCTTATTAACTAACTCTTACATCTCAAATTAATCCATTTCTATTACTCTGTGTAGCACTATGAGGCTGTGGCCCACTGGTAAGGCTCTGACATCTTTCTCCTTTGGCAACTACATGGTGCCCCCCTGACTCTTGCGTCTTTCTCCCTGCATTCAGATTAGTTTTCCTTACCTAGTTCTATTCTGCCCTACCATAGACCAAAGCAGTTTCTTTATTAACCAATGGTAATGAAACATATTCATAGCATACAGAAGAGAATCCCACATCATCAAACTTACTGCCAATTCCCATGATCTCATAGAATATCACAACTGCTGTCAACACTTTGTAGAATTCTAGGTGCAATAGAGTAATAATCTCTGAATGTGACATTACCAATCCAAAGAGAAGCATGTGTTCTTTGAATTGTTTTTCAAAAATTTAAACAAAATAAGAAAACAGCATTAATAACTTTACAATGTATCTAAGTATACCTCTGGAGAGCTCATTTTGAAAGGTGACTTCAAAGCTACCCCACTGACATGGTATCTTGGCCAATACTCCATCGTTTATCTTGATTCCTATTCGAACTAATGACATCTTCACATTGTTCAAAATATGGAGGTAAGCCTTCTTCTCAGACTGAAAGCTGCCAGCACCTTAAAAATTAATAGCTGTTCACTGCTCTCCTCTGCACTGGTTAGAATCTGTGAAGCTACCATTTCAGATGGATGTTTCTAAAGGGTAATAAATGTTTAATAAAACATTCATTTCCAACCACTCACCTTCCCAGTTACCTCTCAGCCTCTTTACTTGCTGTTTCTTATGATGATGATGATGATGATGATGATGATGATTTCAGATCAAGGACAAAGAGATAAAAGCTGACAGAGCACTGGGTGGGGTCCATGACTTTCAACATTTGACCTAATGAAAAAGCCAACACGTGTGTTTCCCTTCTGTTTTTCATTCCTTCTTTTTCATTCACCTATCAGTCTTAATGAATACTCCTCCAGTGAAACTGGCATGTTTGGGATCTGCAATCATAAAACCCTGTTGAAGTCTTTGTGAGTCCCAGCCAAAGTGACCTGCCAGCTTGTTATTGTCCTGTCGAACCTACCGGCAGGGAAGGTTTTATTTCAAGGAAGTGTGAAGATAAGGCAAACTATGCTTAAAAGAAGCCACTAGTGTATATGAGTCCTAGCAGGCTTCTCTGAGGATTCCATTCTAGTCTTGCTTCTCATCTTCGTTTCCAAATTGCACCTGGCACATTGATTTGGGCAACCGCTAAATATCAGGGATCTGCAGGTGGTGAAATCAGTCAATTGACCTATGGGAAGGCCGGGCAGCATAAGAAGGGCTTGAGCTACAGTTCAAAGGCAGAGAGAGGACACCAGTTACTGATATGCCATAAGACTATTTTTTTTCTCTATATAGGCACCCAAGCACTGAAATGCACAGGCCAAGCAAGACTTTCCATGGGGTCAAGATAGAGAAACCTTTCTTTCAAACAGTTTTCAAAGTAATGGCTAAAATCTCAGTGAAGCCAAGCCCCAGTTGCTGCCCAATTCAGCGCAGATTTCCTTAGCTCAACCCAAGCTGGGACTGTGTACATACAGGTCACATTCTGCTCTCCTTAGCTCAACCTGAGCCAGGACCTGTAAAGCCCAATGCTTTCTTGGCATGTTATGTGTTTCCTTTGGAAAGTTTAACACAACTTTAATTTTCTGCGGTCATGGTGTTTATCATGGCAACCTCATTTCCTAACACAGTGGGCGCTCTTTAGAACATACGGTTCTTTTTCTGGCTAACTGTGAGCAAATGTCTGTTCGCTACACATTTAGTAGTGATGGCAGACTAAGGATGTGATTCCGCCCACGTTTAGCTTGGTGAAACAGTGCCTCTGTTGGATATTGGGGTTCCTTACAGGGAAATGAGTGAGCAGTTACTACAGGAGCATGGGTGACTCAAAGGCAGCTGCAGCACTGAGACACCTACCCCAGCATGAGTGGCAGTTCTTAAAAGCTGCGTCCCTGGAGCTCCTGCTCAGCGGCAGTGTCAAGCTGGGCAGAGCCTTGTTAAGCTAATGGGGAAGAAAGAAGACTGCTGTCCAGATGGTATAGGATGGAGGATGAGAGACTTTGCAGTTCAGATGTGATCTTAAGAGAATGAGGTAACAAATGACAAGTTGTCCGTACCCTGTGGCACCTGGAATTCAGGACAAGCAGAAATTCACTGTAAGGTTATTAGTGGTAAAATTTAGCTGGAGCAAGTGACACATTCTGCCAGAATTTCTGTATTTCTCTTTTAAATCTGAATTCAAAAAACTTAATGCTGACCCCATCTCAACTTTGATGAGTAACAGCCAGTCCAGCTTTGCCAGCCGCACTGTGGGCATACTGAGCCCTCCTTTCTCTGTGTTGGTCCTGAGATCCTTGGTGATGCTGACAACAGCCACCTGTCACACCATTCTGTCATCTGTTTCTAGTCAGCATCTTCTCCAGGTCTCACACAGATCAACATTGTGAGTTATTGCTTAGAGAACCCTACATTTCGAGGATATTAGAGTCCCTGATCCTTGCTTAGGGATGATTAGTCAAATTGATGAACTCAAAGCAATGATGTGATTCGTGGTCCCTTCTGTTCTTTCAAGTGCCCTTATCATCAAGACTCTCACAGAAGACTAGAAAGATGGCTCCTCATGGAGAAATGAGTTCTCAGCAAGCATAAAGGTCTAAGTTTAGATCCCACTACCCATGTGAAAAGCTGGGTAAAGACAAGAGTGGTTACCTTTGTGCCTGTAACTCCACCTCTCGATGGTTCAGGCACAGGGGTGGGGCAGTGCACGTAGACAGTAGGACCACTGGATCTTGCTGGCTCCAGTCTAGCTCCACATTCATTGGCAATCCCTGTCTCAAGGGAATAAGATGGAGAGTGAGGAAGCAGGACACATAGCATCCTTCTCTGGCCTCCACATAGGTATACACACCTGCTTACACACATGTGCATCTATGATACCTACACAAAGACTATCATGGAAATATTATCACAGAGAGAATTTAAATCCATGGGTTCCCACCCTCGAACACCCTGAGCTCTCTCTCTCTCTGCATTCTGAACCATCTGTCTATCCATAACTCTGACCTCCCTGATGTAGAAAAGGAAGATTCTCTCCATCCTGTGGGGGAAGGGGATGCTTTTGTGGCTTTTATCTCTATGCCTCCAAACATGAGGGCCTGTTGCTTTTTAAACTATTCTTTCTTTTCTCCCCTCTCCCAGTACCTGTTTCCTCTTTTCCTCCTTCCTTAGTTAAGAAGTCACACATTTTTTAAAGGAAAAAAAAGAAGAAAGGAGTGTCTGCTGCCTCCCCACCTGTTTGCATTTGCCCTTTGTCTTTCATGTCTCTTCCTTGTGTCTCCCAGACTGACAACCCCAATTTTTCCACCTTTTTCACAGCCAGTCAGCTGCCATCAGGATTCCTGTCATGAAAACCTTATCCCAAAGGCCAGTGAGACCTTCCGGTTGTCAGAGTCTCTTAGCTTTCCTCCACATTCCTTAGAATTAATGGTCACTGTTAGCGGATAGAAATTTTGTTCTTCTAGTTTACTAGGTAATCCTGTTTTCTGAGTTTTCTCACAATAATCCTTTCTTTCTCAACAGTACATATTTTACAATTTAAATGTCATTTCTAAATCTTCATAAATGTAGCAAAAATTTTTTGCTAGGATTACTACCTACAGAATTTGAAGCCCTAGTTCTGGCTGCTTTTGAAATGATAACTTATCATTGTTTTTAGAATTGTTCACTAGCTTTTCCTCCCTTCACAGATAGATTTATGGTTTATGCTCATGACACTGTATTGATGCATGTTAAAACCAGGTAATAAAACAGAATGTTTTAATGCCAAATAATAAAAGAGATATTTGGACCTTCTAAATAACAAAATGACATATAATAGTTTTAAAAATCTATTATCTCAGGCTAAATGTTTAAGATTTTATAAAGATCTAATTGAATTCTTTTGAAGAAATGCTATATAAGTAACTAGCAATAAAACATATATGGAACACTAATTTTATGTCTTCCTAGTAAGTATTTTACTGACCACAAGCAATAATATGTAGTGCTACTTCTGGGAGCAATATTTGAACATGGAACGTGATATGAGGTAATAGGGCATGTTCATAAGACTTGGACAGAAACATAGAAGTCGTGTGAGTGGCACAAAGCAGGTGAATTATCATATGGAGCACAGCTGACTAGCTTCTCTACTTTGTCCCTATTTCCCACTTAGAAATCTAGACACACACACACACACCTTTCCCTTCTTCTCTTCCTCTTTGTTCATTTGCTGCTCATAAGAACAGAAAGTCTACATTAGAGTTAATGGTCTATTTCAAGGACATCATCCCATCCACAGTTCAGTCAGCTGCAAACTTGTAGTGATTCATTGAACACCATTGTGAGAAATTTCCTAATAGCTATGCAAGCTGTAGCAGAGGCTGCCTAGCTAGCCATTAAACCAATTTGTTCTTCTCCAAGGCATACAGTTACACTGTGTGCTTTAGCCTCCGCACAGCTGAGTGATTGGCTTCTACAAAGTGGATTCCAAACCTTACCCCTAAATAATGTCTGCCAAAGTCTTCCTTCGACTGTGGGACATGAACAGGCATGGATGCTTTGTATAGTGTATTTAAAATGGAGGTGCTCTAGCACCCAAGTGCCCTGGGTCTTACATAAAAGTTGACCATAGAATTTGAAATGAAGATGTTAAATGCCTCTGAGGCCCAAGGTGCTGAGAAGTATACAGGGGTGCTTGCAATGGGGAAATCCCTGAACAAAAACATTCAAGAGTTCTCCTGTGTGACTCAGAGACCCTTCTAGGGCGACAGCTTTAAACAGCTTTGATCCTTTAAAGGATCAAAGGAAACTGCAAGGGGAAGCTGGAAACGCAGTTTTCCTGAGAGAAGAAACCGGAAACACAAAGGAAATCACTTCCTGAAAGAAGATTCCAGCCAAACCAAGTGTGGCTTCAGGAATACTCCCCACAAACTGCTCTGTAGGGTCAAAGAGGTGACCCAGGCAGATGGCTCAAAAAGAGCAGGTTATAGCCTCATTTCAAAACCAGAGTTAAACAGGAGGACTATGAAGAAATGATCAGACTTCCCATATGACTTCAATTTTGTTTGATCTATTTAAATCTGGAGTCTGGATTCATTCACATAATCTGTTTCCTTTGCCAATGAAAAGTTTCTTAGCATTTAACCTGTACTGAAGTCATCATATTTATTGTTGTTTGGGGATTTTCAAACGATTCTTTCTAATAAAACTGTTTATTTGTTGCTTTTAAAGCTACCCTAGCAAATAAATCTAATAAAATAAACTTATACAAAAATTAAATTTCAAGTTTTAAAATATATCCCACGAATTTATTGAAATTTTTCCAAGTCAACCCAACCTAAAATTGCAAATGAAAGAATCCAATTGAAAACACGAACTGGCTCTAAAGGAAAGTCTTTCATATCTACATAATCTGTAAGGTTATATTAAGAGTTACAATTATTTTGCATACTCAGCTGGTATAAATCCCAGTTTAGAGTTAATAGGAGAACACTAATGCTGTAACATATATTTGTTTTACTCTCCCCCCCCTTGAGGATCTGACACTATCTATTCCCTTGAGGATCTGACACTATCTATTCAACTTCTAGCTCATGAAAACTGACATATCTTCATGATCAGGAGCTTTCAGGTAGAAAGCAGGATTAATTAATTGCAAGTGAATGCTATCCTTCTATGATTAGATTTAAATAATGTTTGTGTACTATAATATGTATACATGTGGGTTTGTGTGTTTATATGTATGTGCATACATATTTGTTAAAACAAGAGGGATTCTCATTTCACATGCAACAACTATGATTAACAAAACGTCCAGAGCACCAAGCCTTGAGTAGTTGGAGACAAACGTATATGCTCTACTCAAAGCCTTTTTGGGGTTCCTTTTAGAGTTGCTGCCACTTTAAAACACTTCAGTATCTTCCAGCCTGACTTGACCACACTTGGTTGGCATTCTGTTTGATTCATTTAACCATACCACTGGCATTCTGCATTGCTTCCATTTCCTAGGTAGGATGCCAACTGTTATAGATATTTCAGTGTTTGATTAATCTGCATTTAACTCATAATATCTTTTCTTGTTCTGGAGTCATCAATCTGTCAAGATGTGGAAGCATTTATTGTTCTGACCCAACATACTATTTAGTTTGAGATGTCTAAACTAGCTCAGATAGCTAATCTTTTGTGGATTTATTGATCTGTTCATTCAAGAAATAGACATTTAGGGGCATCTGTGTGGTAAGCCACAAGATATAGCAATGAATGGAAGAACCTAGTCAATTCCCAGGAGATCTTACATTCTAATCGGTAAGCCAGGTCTGTGCATATATAGAATAGTGAAGAGAAGATGATGTTATACCAAGTGAATCAAGTAGACCAAGAAATGTACAGAGGCTGTGGTGTAACTGAATCAAGCATGGATGTGCAGGGTATATGCCTTGTCCATATGCATGGCATACCACATCATCAGGAAAATAACAAACAAAGTACATTTTAAATAATTGGAAAAATAGTTCTTAAGCTAAAATCCTGAAGGAAAAACACACACACACACAGGAAAGTTGGGGAAAATCTGACTCCTAGGATGCCATAAACAGCTAGCTCTGCATGTCCAGCTTATAACATGAATGATAGGTCAGTCTGTGAGGGACCTTGAAGTCTTTTTCCAAACCATTTCATATTTGGCACTCAGAGAATGTTGAAACATATAGGTACCCAGTGCATAAACTACTCTTCTCCTAGTAAGAAATGGGTGTCCCAAAGGGCTAGTTGCTATTTATCCCAAGGGTAAATTCTTACAAAATCAACACATGCTTACAAACTCATGCATTCACACAAACACATTTAGACACATACATACATGCATGCATATATACATGAGACTGTACACACAAACAAATGTATACACATACATATTCATACGCACACATATGTACACACATACACATGTAACAAATATACAAACACCCATGCATACACTCACACAGAGACATGTCAGAGAGTGAGGGAATTAGTGTTCTGTCATGCCTGCACCCACTCAGGCCATACTACTTGGGATGTTCAACTGAATGGTGTGGGGTGGTAAAGGGATTTAATCTTGAGAATGATCGGGTCAGATTCAATTTTCTTGGAAAAGTAATTCACAGAGAAAAGGATTTATAAGAGAAATCTCAGTAAAGAAATAGCACTTTAGATGGAGATTGTCCTGGGAAATGGAGAACCAAAAGTAATGATTTGGTTATAAAAAAAGAAAAAAATAGTGTTTCAAAGGAGAAACATCTAACATTGTAGAAGCAGACAATAAAAAGGAATTATAGAGAGACTTCAAAGGCAGCAGTATTTGTCACTTGATTTATAGAACAAAGTAAAACACTGGCTAGTCATAAGCAAGAATAATAAAAATGGATTGGGTAAACTGGGGTAACTGTAAGAAAATACCTTACAATGGGACAAGAATTCACTTAGAGTTGTTGAACAAATTTCAGGACTGTCTTTAGCTTTGTACTTTTGGAATATTATTTTTTTTTCTTTCAGCCATTCTCTTCTGCTTCATTGACCTCAAAGAGGTTCTAGAATTTATTAGTCCATTATTTAAGTATCACACTCTCTTAGGAAATTCTAACATGGAAAGAAACTGTCAGCAAAGAATACATGACAGACTTTGTTCCAGAAAACTGAACTCACAAGGGGAACAAAAGCCAAAGAGAGAGCTGATAAAAATGCAGGGAAACACCAAAAGCAGAGAAGGTGGGTTTTGATTTTTTATAATTGTACTTTGTCTAGAATAAAATGTTGCTCCTGATGAGGCCCTTAATACTCTCCAGTCTTTGGCCAACAGTAAATATAAACAGACAGTAACTGACACATTGCAAATCTCAGAGAGGGACTTAAGTCAAAACACTGTATGCATTGTCATTGACAGCCATTCCATCTAGTTATTAAGCAGCTGATTGAAATTATCTGGCGAATAAAGACATTTATACCCTCGTGAAACAGAGCACAGCTAGTGCAGCTCTCAAAGATGAGAAAATTCAGAAAGAACAGAATCACCATTAAAAATGAGCGTTGCAGAAGAGGCAAAAACTTATTAGTAGATGGGATGTTTGCTTATGGTCTCAGCAGTTGAGAGGCAGAGGCAGGGGTCACCTCCTAAAGGTCATCCTCATCTGCGTAGGCTAGTCTGGTCTACATAAGCCTTGTCAGGAAAAGAGAGAAAGAAAAGAAATAGATAATTGTTCTTTTCTAAATACTAGAAAATAAACACTCAAAGTATGTATGTTGCACGGAGATAAGGAAGATGTCGGCAGCTGTGTTACTGGCATCTTTATAAGGATGAGAGGGTCCTTGCAAAATAAAGCCGCAAGCAAAGGCAGAGGATAGCAAATGCTATCATTAAAGCAGCTTACAGGGACCCTGACCAGCATTCCAGATGCAAGAATCAAAGACGACATACTAAATCATTCAAGGTCTAGGGGATCCTCCAGGAATAACTACAATAAGCATGTCCTTGCATCTAAAAGAATAACACTGGAAATATTAAGAAAAAGTCACTGTGTGAGTGTCACACAAAGAGGACATATTCATCCGAAAAGCATCCCATGGAGCCACATAAAATAGGAAGAGCAGAGCTCACAGCCCCTCAAAGTTCATGCTACTGGGGAAAATAAAGAGCAGAGACAAACATCAGTGACAATCAAAAATGAAAGGAAAGGTGAATGGAGCCATCTCATAGACACTCTGGCAAGTTCCATACCATCCACTCCCACCCCAAGCAACAGCCTGCAGAGAGCCTACACAGCCCCCATAAGTGACCTGAGCCACAAATTTGTCAACTGGGTTTTGTTCTGTTGTTTCCTGAGCAAAGTTTACATGGAAAGTGTACATTTCCAGAATGAAGCCATTCATAGAAGGTGAAACTCAAGACGTCAAAACATGACTGACAAGTGATTTTCCACCTTTCCAAACGTGAATAGTCCAACCACAAAGCTCAATGCAGGTTATATCAGCACATGGTCTTCCCTGAAGGAACAAGAGAGCATTGCTGTGATTTTTTACAGATTCTCATGTAACTCCAAGCTAAAGAAAATTTCTGAAATATGAGAAATCAATAGTGGAAGAAAGTGTGTTATCAAAAGAAGCACACTGATAACCTCTGTGGTAGTGTTGCAAGACAGGGCTTTGAGACTGGGTCTTAAGAGCAGTAATGTCTTTGTCAAAAGAGAAGATGGCTAGAGAACAAGCCAGCCTCGTCAGGCCTGTTCTGCCTCTAACACCTTCTCTTTCTCATGTTCTCTTGTATAGGGATTATGGGGCAATACAAAAGCCCTTAGCAGAAACATCCAGATTTGTCAACCAAAATAAAATTCTTTTTCATTGATTATTCAGTCTCAGGTATTCTGTGATAGCAACAGAAAGCCACCGTGTGTGTGTGTGTGTGTGTGTGTGTGTGTGTGTGTGTGTGTGTGTGTGTGTGTGTGTGTGTGCATGCCCTGTTTAGAAGACTCTACACTTACCTGAGGGGAACCCCCACCCCCACTATAAAGACCATTTCTCTCTTACTTTTTCTCATCTCATTTCCCAGTGTAAGGAAGACCTAAGAATACCAGCCAGAGTAGGGATGTGTCCTGATGCTCTGCACCAAACTACCACTGAGGGCAGCTGAACCATACCAGAGCACACATCAGAACCGGAGGTGGAGAGGGATGAGATGGGAGTGGCAGGAAGCCATAATGTTGTACACTGCGCTCAAGACAAGGGCAGCTTTTGGCACCCTGTTCTACACTATTCCAGCTAGAGCTGATGCTCTGTGGCACGTTTCATTAGTGCTGTGTGCTTCCCGTGTTTAGTTTTGTGTGCTTGCTGGGAACTGAAAGACCAGGAGCTTCTGGAGTCATAACGAGAGCAATGGGAACAGCCATGAAGTCGGCATTATGTCATTTCCTTATCTCAAGCCTTGTAGGGGTCACAATGTTTTAGGCAGCAAAGCATACCATCACTGCCTGTGAAATCCTCAATGTCGTAGGGCATTGTTAAGTTCCCGTGCAAGGCAGACACAGCAGCATAGTGCCCACAGTCACCTGGGGTGCTGTGATTGCCAAGACCAGAGCCTTGGGTTAGCACAGCAAGTTGTGCCTTTTGGAAGCTCAGATTCATCAGACAGAAAACAGTGGCAAATTAGTGACAGTGTAGTTTTGTGTTCCCTGCTAACACTAGAAGAGTTACATTGCCCCTGGCTCTGGAATAACTGGTCTCTCCTAAAAGCCCCTCTTCCTGGTGGGTGCTGCACATTCTCTTTGCATGAACTGAATGGGCATCAAGCTTCTGCCCATCTTTATTTCATGTGAATCACCACATAGAACAATAAAATTGCAATGAGTGCAAGTGAGGAATAATGATGAACCAGAATATAAGGTTAGAATAAATATTTGGGACTGAGATAGAGCATTGTGACAAAGCACCTTCCTAGTTTACAAGAAGTTCTAGGTTCCACATTTGATATCACACACACACACACACAGAAAAGAAAAATAGTGCTTGATGGTAGTGGCACACACCTTTAATCCTAACATTCAGGAGGCAGAAGCAGGCAGATCTCTGAGTTCAAAGCCAGCCTGGTCTACAGAGTGAGTTCCAGGACAGCCAGGGCTACACAGAGAAAACCTGTGTTAAGAAAACAGAAAACAAATAAGCTAATTAATTAATAAAAACAAGAAAACAAGGAAGGAAGGAAGGAAGGAAGGAAGGAAGGAAGGAAGGAAGAAAGGAAAAGAAAAAAGAAAGAAAAAGAGAGAAAGAAAGAAAGAATGAATGAATGAAAGAATGAATGAATGAATGAATGAAAGAGAAAGGGGGAAAAGGGAAAGGGAAAAGAAAGGAAAGAATAATAGTAATGAACCTAGTAACTGGTCCTCAACTTCCTGAATTTTGTCTTCTCTGAGCTAAACGCAGTGGTACAGGAACTCGCCATCCCTTAATTCCCTGACAAGGCAACAAGCAGCGTGGCTCAATCTGAAATAAAATGTTTTCATTCTGATTAATTATTGGTAAATGCACTTAAAACTGGGACACAAAGAAGAGCTTGACGGCTTCCTGGCAATGGCATGTTTCAGCACTAGGCCATAGCACAGTTTCAGGCTAGAGTGTAAATGAGAGGCATAGGCTTCCTTATCTGACATCCCCCTCAAGCACTAGAATCTCTGTTTCCTCCCCTTAAGTCTAGTCAGGCTGAATGACTAGAGTTTAATAGACATGACTATGTAAGTTTTCAGGCCATATCATGGGAAATCACACAGATTCTGCTGGGCTCTTTATCTGTGGTTGTTAGCCCTTGGAATCCAACTACCATGCTTCAGGACAGCCCAGGAGAGGCTGCTGTTGGAAATAATGCATTTCCCAGCCTCAGCTCAGCCAAGCAAAACAACAGCCTGTACCAACTTCCTAGCCAGATGAATAAGTCATCTCAGAAGTTGGTCCTCTGACTCCCTGCACAGAGCCCCTGGCTAAGACAGAGTGGAGCAGAAATGAGCTGAGTTCCAGCTATCAATCATGAGCAAATGTTTTAAAACTAGTCCTATGTAGTATGCCATCACTTACTAATATGCAACTACCACCGGCCAGCAGGATATGAGCATACTTCCACCCAGAGGCTAAATGATGCTCCATAGTCCCAAAGCTGAAAGGTGGCAAAGCTGGAATCCCAAGCAGGGCCAGTGTGACATGCAAAATGAAGTCATGAGGATAATGGGAGAGTTTTACCCATTTTTGTGACTTGTGGTTCTTAAAATCAAAAGAAATTTGAATAAAAATACAGTGAAATATTTAGAATCTGCTTAATTTTAAGATCCGCTTAATGGAAGTACAAAAATCTGTTCCTTTATATTGATTTTTCTGGGCATTGTAAGTATACATATTTATAGATATATTTTCAAAGATGAAAGCAAAAAGAACCTCTCAAATTCTTAAATATGCCTAGTTAAAACCAAGCGTGTCTTTTATTAAAACTCAGCGATGAGGCTGTGGAAACTAAGCTGGCCAGGAGGCTCTTCACCTACCTCAAGAATCGTCTAAGCAAAGGAGCTGGTACTGATCATATAGTCATATATGAGCATCACTATAATCATACCCTCATGCAGCCCCTGCACCAAGTATGCTGCCATGATTAACCAGGCCACATTCTTCAACTACTCAGTGTCTGTTCAAGATAATGACAATTTGCCCAATGTGCCCAGATAAGGACCCCAAGGCCCAAGCCTAGAATGACTGAAGAACCTATGACTGCTTTCACAGATGTAAGGGACTTTCTCCTCTATGAGCCCCAATAAAAATTCTAGGGGGAAACTCAGACATAAAAAGTGAATTAAAATACAAATTGCTATACTTTATAAAATGAGAAATACGATTAGCATGATATCTTGATAATAAAAGAAAAACTTGTTCCTGGTTGCCCAATTCTTTTTACATATGTTCTAAGCTTTTGGTTCAGAGGAAGTTTGAAAATACAATGAAAAACGGACTCCGGCTCAGAAAGGAAGAAACATATATCAACGGCATCAGAAGTTTCTCCCTGAGGAATGAAAAGCATCAATGCCTGCATGGCCTCTGAGAAGCACAGGGAAAACTTGTCCTATCACCCTGAAGAACTAGCTTTCTGTTCTCAGATGACCAGCAGTGAATTATTGCTCACACTAAGCTTCTGTGTTCGTTACCAAATATCTTGTACATATTCTGTGCTGAACACGGAGGGTAACTAACGCACGGCATCTACTTTATATTCTTCACTTCTGTGTAAGTGGAGTTTGTAAGGGCTGAGCAAAGATGACTGACTTAGTATCATGGATAGGAGCTTCATTCATGACCTAAACTGTCCTTTAGATGAATAGAGAAGTTACAACTGGTCATGAGCACAAACATCAGCGAGTACAATGAGATAAGGTTCTGTGGAAAAGGGCTGTAGTTCATTCAGTTGGGCGAGGATCTCGTCAGGGTAACCACAAAGATATTCAATTACAAGCAACATTAGTTCTTCCAGGAACGTGCTTAGCTGTGCGATTGAAAATTGGCACCGGAAGTGAATTTGAAGGGTTGAAAACAGGGGCCTTTCCTGGTTCTGGTCTCTCCCTATGAGACCCATGATAGCAATGCATCAGTTTCTGGGAATGGAAGAGACAGCGATGCTCTGAATTTCTGGAGAGTGGATGCCAACTCTAATTGTGCTAATTTATTTCTAAAGTGCATGTCACACTTCTGGGATGTAATAACCAGAGTACCCAGAATTCAGCCTCAGTGCCCTGCAGCTCCCTGGCAAGCTGTGGCTGACTGCTGCCTTCGACCCACGCTCACCCTTTATCCTACAGTTCCTGGATGGCCTTTCGCTGCTGTGGCTACAGATTTCAAATGTTTTCGGCATTCAGACCCTCCTTGTTTGATCCCTTTGAATCCTGGCCATGCTTCCCTAGACCTGTTTCGCAGAAACTCCTTCCAGCCTTTCTACAGACTGTAATTCTGCAAATTCTCTCTCACCAAGTACATCTGAGAACGCTTCCTTTCCTTCCATCCTTAGCAGGGGAACGCAACAGCCTTTCTGAAAACTTCTTCTACAGCTGGAGTCTTTCCCACTAAATCGTCTCCAAGTCTTCTGTTAAGTCTCCTTTATAATCCCTTAATTGTCCTGTGCACTTTTGAATGGGTAACGAATCAGAAGCATGTGGATCTATATGGCATAAGCCATACTGCTAGAACTCATCCATAAAGAATTCCTGGTATTTTCAGCTTCTTCATTACCTCCTACCTATTCTTTGCTTGATTTCTTTATAATCTTGTCTAGTTACATATTATTTATGCCTTATGACATCTTTTTCAGAGGTTTGAAAGTTTTCCATTACTCTGGAATAGTACCCCAGCTGGGTAAACTGCATTACCATATATCCTGGTTTGTTTGAACAATCCCTGTTTGCTGTTGCTCTGGCATCTAATCTAACACAAACTTTGTCTTAGATTTCTTTCTTTGTTTTGAATAAAGTATTAATAATTGTGTCTGAAATCTTTGGAAGAATAAGTGAACCATAGTCTCAAGCTCTCTCAAAGTCTCATCAAGGCATGAGAAACATATATGAAAAACAGAATTCTCCTTTAAACACATGGCTGTATCTGTAAGAAAATTAAGAATAATGCTGTATTCAGAGCTTAAAAAGTAGAGAATAGCTGGAAGTTTTTCTTTCAAGTAAGTATTAAGCTAGTCGCTGACTGTAAATACACATGCTTAAACAGAGAGGCTGGAGAAAGTCACCCCCTCCCTGGATACAATAGAATGGAGAACCCCAGAAGTCACAAGCCCTATTAGTAAGCCTCAGTCCACTCCAGCAGATTGGCTTTGCTTCAAGGAGAGAGTGCAGAAGTTTAAACTTCTGTGTTGATACACTAGTGGAGAAATTTCTTAGAGTTGAAATAATGAGACCAGTTTTACATGTCAGTTGACACACCAGTTTGGGGGTTTGTTTGGTTGGCAATTCAATCCATGGAATCACAGTACACTGGAATACTGTTATGATAAGTGCTGGTATATTAAATGCTGTGATAACGCAGCACTAAAATTTTAAAGATGCATTAATGTTGTGAAAGTAATAGAAATTCATAGTTTTGGTTGAGCACAATAAATGGCTAAAAACACGAAGCAGCATTCTTTGCCAAATTAAGAAACAATTGTAAACAGAAAGTATATTTAGAATTGAGGTTCATTGGTGCTATATAACTTTATAACAATAAAGTTGCAATACTTTACCCATGAAAATAGAAACTTTTAATTTTCAAATTTTATACACTTGCATAAAGTAAATATACTACTATGTTTTTATGATGAGGCAGACACTGCAAACACAAGTAACATCAGCATGGAAGAATAAATGTTTTATGCTTCCTTCTCGTCAGTGACCAGACTTTGGAGAACTACCTTGCAAATGAAACTGTCTCATATAATAGTTGTGAACTGATTTATAAATAGCTGTGTTTTAGTTTTATTACATGGAAAATTAGTTTAAACTTTTTAAATAGATTATTCAACAAACAAAATATCAAAGATTCTCTTTTGGAGATCTTAGTAATTTGCAATAATTAAAGGCTTATGAAGAAGAAACCATTGAACTTTGTCCTTGCCAAACAAAAGAGATTTAATAAAAGCTCAAGTGTTACACACAATTGAATTTTTCATTTTTATAATTTCCCTTTGAAATATTTTTGCCTCAAAAATACTTTTGATAAAGTTCCTGTTTCAGTTGTCCAAGTTTACATTTTTTACCAAAATAAACAGAAATTGATCAGAGTCCTAAAATTTTTGTGTCATATATACCAGATAAAACCCATCACGAGTATACACTATTTATGGTTCTGTCTTATAAAATTCTTTCCAAAGAAAAATATAATATACATGATATTAAGAGAAAAGATATAATAGCCAGATCCTAGAAAAGTATTTGGATTGAAATATCTTTTTTGTTTTGTTTTTTCCAGACAGGGTTTCTCTGTAGCTTTGGAGCCTGTCCTGAAACTAGCTCTTGTAGACCAGGCTGGCCTCGAACTCACAGAGATCCACTTGCCTCTGCCTCCTGAGTGCTGGGATTAAAGGAGTGCACCACCACCACCCAGGTTGGACTGAAATACCTTACACATATCTTCAGTTTAACCAATTTGTTACACATTTCCCAGAGTATTAGAAGGCTATTTCCCCAGTAAAAACATCTTGACTTCCAGATTCACTTCAGTATTACTTTCAAGTTTATTAACCCTAGGCCAGTGAGATGGATCAGCAAGGAAAGGTGCTCCCTGACAAGCCTAATAACCTGAGTTGGATTCCCAGAATCCACATGGTAGGAGAGAACCAACTCCTGCAGTGGTCCTCTAACCTCCACATATGTGCCAAGCACATGTACACATGTATACACCGTCTTAGTATTTTTATTACTGTGAAGATACACCGTGACCACAGCAACTCTGATAAAGAAAAACATTTAATTGGGGCTGGCTTACAGTTTGAGAGGTTTAGTTCACTGTCATCACGACAGTAAGTATTATGGTGTGCAGGCAGAAACGGTGCTGTAGAAGGAGCTGAGAGTGCCACATCTTGGTCTGCAGGAAGCATAAGGAGACTATATACCCACAGGTTGTGGTCTACACAAGACCTCAAAACCTGCCCGCACAGTGACACACTCCCTCCAACAGGCCACACCTACTCCAACAAGGCCACACTTTCTAACAGTGCCACTCCTTATGGGCCAAACATTCAAACACATGAGTCTATGGGGGCCATGCATATTCAAACCACCACACACATAAATAAATTTTAAAATATAATGTTGTGACTGGAGACACAGCTAAGCAGTTAAGGTACTCATTGCTCTTACAGAGGACCTTGGTTCGGGACACAGCATTCACATAGCAGCACACAACCATCTGTAATTCCAGCTCCAGGAGATTAGACAGCTCTTCTTACCTCTGTGACTCCTGCAGCCACAGGGTGCACACACATGCATATACTGAGTCACATATGCGTACATATAAAATAAATATAAGAAAATAAATAATAAGTTTTTAATTTTTAATTCAAACAACTAACCCTACAAAGAAACTTTAGAGAGAACAGGAAATAGATTTATAAAAATAGCATATTTAATATTGAAACTTTTTTCTCAAAATATCAGTGATATGAAACACCAACAACAGAGCTGATTAAGGAACAGATTAAAAACCATGAATTTATATGGAAAATAATGATTCTTTTAATATTATATTATAATGTCAAAATCAATATACAGATCTCATTTGATTTTGCTTTGATGTATGTAGATATATACTATCTAATGTTTCAATTTTGAAGATAGTTTTCAAGTCAAACTATTTTATTATTTATACATTGTTAGAGCTATTTATAAATTTTGTGTATTTTCATACCCTCTTTACTTTTGAAAAGTGCCCTATAAGTCATCCACTCAATTTTAATCATGATTTCTTCTTTCTATAATTCTACACACAGATTCAAAGATTTTATTAACCTTCTCATAATGCTTAATCCAAACTGATACTTCAATGCTTTTCTCACACTCTGAGAAGAAATGTTTTCAGGGTCTCAGACAAGCTGCCTCTCCTCACTTCCCTCCTTAAGGTGGTGTCCGGTCAACTTGTGGACCTGACAGAAAAAGATGGTCTCTGGCTCTCTTGTCAGCTGGGGAGCTTCTTAAAGATGCTTCTTGCCATTTAGTTGCTAGGCACCCACAGGCTCATATTTGTTTGTTGATCTGGTGAGAATTTGCTTGTCCTGGGCTTGCTTCAGCTACTGAGAGGAAATGAGACAGTAGAGTAAGTTACCAGTTACCAGAGTGACTACAACTATTGAAGAGTTCAGTAGAACCTCTATGCTCTCAACCATAGTTCCTGAAATGCCTGTCTCGCACTGAAATGCAATATTGTTTGCATACTATGTATCTTACTGCATGTGCACACACTCCTATTCATGACCCGGAGAGCCCAGTGCCCTTTTGTGTCTTTCTACCTGTTAATAAACTACTGCTACACAACTAAACTTTAGTTTAGTAGTTCTCACCCTTCCTAACTCTGCAACCCTTTAGTAC
Organism: Ondatra zibethicus; assembly: GCA_004026605.1. Taxonomy (NCBI): domain Eukaryota; kingdom Metazoa; phylum Chordata; class Mammalia; order Rodentia; family Cricetidae; genus Ondatra; species Ondatra zibethicus. The sequence continues at coordinate 48,443 of PVIU01005948.1, forward strand.
AGTTCCTCATGTTGTGGTGACCCCCAACCATAAAATAATTTTGTTGCTACTTCATAACTGTAATTCTGCTAGTGTTGTGAACCAAAATGTAAATATCTGATACACAGGATATCTGACGTTCTGACCCACAGGTTAAAAATCACTGGTTTAAAGTAATATTTTCAGTGAAAAAACTAGAATAGAAGAAATGAATTAAAGATTTGAGGTAAAAAGAGAGTAAGGCAGAAGAAAATCTAAAACATGATTACTAAACTCACCACACCCGTCTCTAGAGACTCCAGGCAGAGCCTCATGGTGTCCTTTGCAAAAGACAAATGCTTGCTTCTTAAGAATAGCTTGACAAGATCTCCTGAGTAAATTGGGATCATGGGGACCTTGGGGGTGGGTTGAAGGGGGAGGCAGGGAGGGGAGCAGAGAAAAATGTAGAGCTCAATAAAAATCAATAAAAAATATTAATATGAAGGTATAAGCAATCTTAAAAAAAAGAATAGCTTGAAGACAGAGGCATGAAGACAGGTTACGGGCTTCCCCAGAATGTTTTTAATGATGGAGTGAGTGTTCTTACGAAGGAAGGTGAAAAGCGAGTCTTGCTACCCAAAAGAGAAAGCATATGTTTTGAGTTATAAAGAGACAAACGTATTATTTCAAACCTTATAATACTTCCAGATGACCACACTTTTTTTTTTGCCAGAATCAATAGTACTGTAATTTTTCAGGCCCTAAAAGCTCAGGTTATTTGTGTGTGTGCTTCTTACAATCTCCCTAAACTATTTTTTAGCAGCCCTTCATACTAAATATTCACTTCTTCTACTTTGTAGGAAATGATATTTTTCTTGGTCTTATGCATATATAGTCTACTTTAAAAGTCAGTGTTCATGCATTTTCATTTACACACTGATCCAACTTGGGCTGCTGTATTTCAGTTGACTTCATAGGTGGACTAGACGCGCACTCCCACTACCAGGATCATGTTGAGTTAAAGCCTGTTAAACCTGTAAGTAGAGGCGTGATGGTGTGCAAAATATTAATCCATCTAACCTGGCCTAAACTAACCAACCCTGGGGTATTTTGGATCTTATGCTCCTCACAGCTTTAATTTTCACTCATATTAAAACAATCTTTCCCATGTAACCCAATGTCATTATTCCTCATTCCAGAAAGGATTTGCTGTAGATGATGTGGCATGTACTTTTAAAATGATGTTCTTGTCTAATTTTTCTTATCAGCTGTTGATTGATTCCATTTGGGAAAACATGATTATTTATCCTGCAGAAGTGGGGACTGAATGAGTCTCTGTTCAGCACAGCAGAGTAGAGTCCAGACTGACAGAATCCAGGTACCTTCCTTAACGTGTCTGAGACTTACATCATCTCTCCTGTGGCTTCATGGGAGGAAGATGGAGCAGTGAAGGGGGTCATCTTCAGTAAGCACAGTGCATTTGAGCCATTGTTGGTGTGGGCTGTTCACCAGAGAAGACTGCTCGGACATGGGTTTAAAACAATAGAAAGACTTTATTAGCCTTCTGGCAACTACACTGGGTGTTAAGGAACCCAGTGTAGCCCCGAGCCTTTCTCAGGTTGAGATTTAAGCACAAAAGTTATGTACTAGATTGACATACTTCAGTTAACAAGAACAGTTAGCCAGAAGCAGAACTACAGAAGCCAAAACGCAAGATTAATACATTTATAGATGCTCCCAGAACTATGGACTTTGATGAGTTAGGCCTTTGTTTTAGTTTTGGCAGGTGGTGCTGTCTACATGATGAGTTTTACAGCCTGGATGGTATTTTAATCATGGAATCAGTTGTGCTAAGGCCTGGGGGCCTACTAAGGTCTGGGACCCTGTTACAGTTGCTTCTAATTTTTATTTACACTCTGTGCTATTTATAATTTTTTAAGAACTCAGGAATAAGTTTTCTACATTCATCAAATACATGGGAAAAGTGACCAACAAAATGCCCCCTTAGGACTGTTCCAGTTTCAGATTCAGAAGGAATCTTGGCCACCGGATTGATAAAACACTCAGAAAACCTTCACTCTTGGGAAATGTTAACGGGAAAATGGACAAGCATATAAAATAGCAGCTGCTGTATGCTAACTATGCTGTCTGCACTGTCTCATTTAATTACCGTGAAAAGTATATTAATATAGATGAATTAATATTCCCATTTTATGAATAAGGAAACTGAGCTCAACAAAGCATTAAGGAGCTTTCTCAAAGTCTCATTCTCAGTAAGTTGAGAAGCTGGCTTCATCCCTGGGTAATGAGGGGTCACCTAGCCTGAATGAGTAGATGTATTCAGATGAATTTCCTGTGTATTAGCCCAACCTTACATAATTTCATGGTAATGAAAAATATACACCATGAAGGCATCTCTGGTGTGCAGACACATAGCAAGGACGTCAATGACATTGTATTGGCACGTTGGTTACTTCTCAGATCTGCACTTTCTCTGGAGACTGAGGTCCTAAGTAGCCTGTAAAGAATTGGTTAAAGCAATTGTAACTCACACACCATTCAATTCAGCACTTTGCCCATCATCTGATAGGCATTTAAATAAGTTTAGGGTTCTTAATGTAAATCCCAATGGAACTATATAACATCCCAAGACCAGGCATCCTCTCATTACATTTGTTTTTAAAATATCGCAAATGAGGTGCTCCAAAAGTTGGTATTTGTGGGTTGAGTAGCTTGGCAGAGTGGTGTAGGAGGGTCTTCTATTTGTGTATTGCCCTCATTGGTTAAATAAAGAAAACTGCCATGGCCTTTTGATAGGGCAGCCCTTAGGTGGGCGGAGTAGATAGAACAGAATGCTGTAAGAGAGAAGGCAGTGTGGCAGACGCAGATGCCATGCTTCTCCAGCACAAGATGGACACTGGTTAGACTCATGCCGGTAAGCCACAACTCAAGTGGTGATACACATTAATGGAGATGGGCTAAAATAATATGTGAGAGTTAGCCAATAAGGGGCTGGAGATAATGGGCCAGGCAGTATTTAAATGAATACAGTTTCCGTGTAATTATTTCGGGTACACACCGGGAGCCGGATGGCACAAGGGCCCGGCGCCGGGAACGCAGCCCAAGCCCCTCATTACTACAGCAGAGGTTATGACAATTACTAGGATGTTGAGTACACAGGCAAAGAAAAGAGAACTAAGACAATTCCTGGTGATGTCTGGGAAAACCTTCATATGTTTGTTATAAGATAAGAGGATGATTAATGGACTCTTTAATCTTACCATAAAAAAATTACTCTACAGAGAAATTGCACTGTAAAAAAATGCTGCTGTGTAAGAGAGTGTATTAGGGAGGTTATTAAGAACTATAATTGATTAATGTTGTTAATAGAATCTCCTTTATCTGGGACGTTAAAGAATGGATTATTAAATACCTGTTCATCTCTCAAGGTGCATGTGGCATGTCCTGGGGCAAGTGACTTCCTTTTATGTTCTCTGAATCTCTGTGAACCAAGAACACATAACATCCTCTTAAGATCACCTAGCCAGTTTTGATCAAGCCCTCGACCTCCTTATGAGGTTTCCTCACTGTCCCTATTCACTACTGGACCTGCACCACTTGAGTGGAGCATCAGCACAAATTACAGGCTGCAAAAAGCTACAGAAAAAGGCCCTACTTTGACACATTGTGCTTATTATCATGTCATGTGAATATGGAGTGCCTTTCATCTGTGAAAGGGGGTGGGAATCTGAAAGATCAAACTAAGCCGAATTGAAATCATTGTGCATAGAACAACTGAAAAAAATCAGTATCTGTTCCTCCCCAGTATGCAAATGTTTCAGCACTGATCCAGAGAGCATCTGTCAGATGTTTGATTTCCTTTACTAAGGCCTTTTATATTAAACTGCAATGCACTCAGCTAAATTGATACCATAGTATGTGTGAGTGTGCGGGCATGCGCGCGCGCACACACACACACGCACACACACACACACACACACACACACACACACACACACACACACACCAGCTTGGAGAAAAAGCCAGGTTTCTGTACTAAATTGGTGAAAGAAGAATGAATGTTCAGCTGATTTTAAACTTCCATTAAGCCTCTTTATTCTACATGGAGAATAAAGCCAGATGTCATGAGGAAGGTCCTTTATTGAGGGAATCAAGAATCCCAGCACATTCCCAGATATGTGTACATGAACAGGCGCCTTTCTATTGAAGAGGGATTAATAAAGGCTGACAGCTCACTCACAGGTAACACTGTACAAAACTCAACACTACTTCCATGAATCAGCATCAATTTCCTCAGTTTTCTGAACATATATAGCAGAGACCAGTTATGATGGTATGATATAGTTTACATATGGAACTGGCTTTTTGTTCTCTTTCTTTTTACAGTAATGATATCAAGTTCCACTGATTAATTAATAAGTTTAATTCAATTTATAATCATTAATTGATTAACCACAATGTTCTGAACCACTCATTTCTCTGGGAGCCAGTGATAAAAAATAAATAGTAACTGAGTGTTGGCCTCTAAAGCTGATCACCCAGAAAAGGAGACCTACATTTAAAAAAGGTGAACTGAAAACAATATCCCCCAAGAAAATGTTATAGAGAGAGTAGGTAGAGTCAAAGATATGCCATGTAGCAGCTAAAGGAGAAAGATGCCAGAATATTACTGGTAAGCCACAGCCTCGTGGCAATACATAGATTAATAGAAATAGGCTGATTTAAGATGTAAGAGCTAGCTAGGAATATGCCTGAGCCATCGGCCAAACAGTGTTGTAATTAATATAGTTTCTGTGTAATTATTAGGGTCCGGGCAGTGAGAAATGAAAGTGCAGTGTCTGTTTACAAAATGTTTCTCCGAAAGGGAAATGGCTGTTTCCTTTAGTAGAGAATGGCTTCCCTGGAAAGGGACACAGAGAGGAGGGTATGGGGTTTATAAAAGGAACAAAGACTACTGCTTTGCAAGACAGTTTGGAAGTCTCTCACAAAACTCAACATGCTCCTTCCACATGATCTACCAGCTCAACTTTTGGATATTTCCTCAAATTGAGGGCAGTTGACAATGGCAAAGGTCATGTAACAACGGAAAATCTCTGGATCTTTCTCTCAATTTTATCATGCGCATAAAAGAAAAGATGAGGATGGAGGGAGGAAGAGGATAAGGATGAGGAAGCCAAAGAATGCCACTCATACGGAAGCTGATTTGATCATCCATAAATCTTTAGAGTAGAGTTTTACTAAACATTCTTTGCTTCCAACCATTTTTCACTCAATAAAAATTTCATATGACACCACAATCTAGATACATAAGATAGATATACAAATTAAACACTTACTTGTAAAAAATTATAAAAGATTTTTTGGCATATATCATTTTACCATTAAAGACAAAAACAAATTTGTGTATCAGTGAGATGGACATTTTATTTATTTTTATATTTGTAATTAAATTTTTGCTGATTATTTTAGTGCACAGGATGTAGATAATCTTCACTATCTTTCAGAGTTTACTGGTGTTTTGATTTTATAATCCATTCCTACAGAGGACACCAATTGTAGTTTTCCCCCACTATCTCTGTTCCCCTATAGCACCAATTTGATTAAATACATAATAAAAATAGTAGAAGTATGCTTAGGAACATTTCAGAAATTGCTGGAAATTCTGTCCTAATCTAAAACCAAAACTCATTTTATGACCTTTTACAAAATGCAAAACAGAAATTCAAACAGCAATTTTTAAAACTAAACATTCAAACACAACCCTATCATTGATATGCTAATTTAACACTTGCATGATAGATAATGACAGTAAGAAAATATTAAGTCTCTGTTTTCTGTAGTTCAATCATATGTTTCTATGACAGCAGAAGACTTGTACCACAAAAGCACAGCAACTCATCGTGTGCAATAGTCTGAGTTGCATGTTTCAGCCAGCATTTGTTGGTATTACATAGCATACTTATATGCACAATGCAAAGTGCGCATATTATGTTTCAGAAGTAAGCCATAATGAATCTTGTGATGCAACTCAGGTGATTGCTGCCAGAAATGCCCCCACATTCATTACATATTCAATGTTGAATTAGCTTTTGATCATTGTGCGTTCAGAATCCTTTTACTGTTACCAAATTATTTATGACTCCCAAATTCAGTGACACATCATAATGTATGTAACCCAGGTATGCTGTAGGAAGTCTTACAGCCAGTAGTTACCATATGTAACCCACAGTGTAAGAAGTTGGACTCTAGAGAGCAAGATCAAAAACTTCATGACTCTCTGATCTGGTGTCTGACATTCTACTCACATAAGATGAGAAAATCTGTAAGGAAGAAGGTACTAGAAGTCTTGGTGGAGCAGAAATCTTGGCAATTCTTGGCAAGGTTCAAGCAAGCTCAGCAATTGTCTTGCCATTATCTGCTCCATTATACTCTTTATATGACTGCTCTCTAAACAGTTCTACTTTTTATGGCTACAGCTATGTCTAAAATACTTTCAGTAGGGGAAATAAATAAAGTACATGCCATGCAATCATGCATATCTGAGTTTGACCTCTAGCACCTATTTAAAATGGCCGCCGTAGAAGCATGATCAGTCCCTAACCCTAATGAGGAGAAGGTGGAGACAGGAAGTTCCCCAAAGATTCTTGGTCATACAGTCTAAGTAAATCAGTGAACTCCAGGTTCAATAATGAACCTCGTCTTAAAAAATAAGATAGAGGTCAAATTGGGTAGCACACACCTTTAGTCCCAGCACCACGAAAGCAAAGGTAGGAGGAAATTTCTGTGAATTCAAGTCCAGCAATGGCTACAGCTTAAGACTCTGTTTCATAGATGGATAGATGATAGATAGATAGATAGATAGATAGATAGATAGATAGATAGATAGATAGATAGATGATAGATAGATAGATAGATAGATAGATAGATAGATAGATAGATAGATAGATAGATAGATAGAGATGATAGGTGATTGAGGAAGACATTTAATGTTGACCTCTAATGTTCTGAAATATATGCACACATGCATATGAGCGCCCACACACATATGAATGCATTCACACATGCCTCTTACATACATACACATGAAATACTTTCAGTGGTTGTCTTCTTAGTGTGGTCTACCAATATGGACAAAGCTCAGAGTTGGCTTATGGAGTACATAATCTTGCCATAGCTGACAGTAAGGGAACCATCGCATTCTCACCCCAGTGAGATCTCTACCAGAACCTCTCTGACCATGGCTCACAAAGGACTCTACTTCCCCTGAAAGCAAAGAGCAAGTTCTCACCTAAGAGCACCAAGCCAAGTGTTCTAGAGGCCAGCTGGGCTTTGATGGGACATTTACACATTGAAGGCAATAACAAAAGCAAGAGGAAAGGGCTAACAAAAGCAAATTTACCTTTGAGAAGGAAAACAGAAGAGCATAAAACACATACGACAGTGAGATGGAATTTCAGAGAGCAACATGATGAGTGGCTACATTAAAGTTTGTCAAAATCATGACTCATGCATTTCCATTCAAAAAGCAGCATCTGGGTAGCAGGAAATTAAGTCCCATGTAGCCGTTATTCTTCACATAAAAGTAATTAGACCAAGGCATTCTATCAAAAAAAAAGATAGCAGTCGGCTTCCAGAGCAGGGCTGCAGAGCCCCAGCAGCACTAGATCAGATTCCGTGAGGGGCTCCAAGAAGACAGCCTGCAGCCATAGCTTAGAGAGGTCTGATGAGACTGCTGATTCCGAACTCCCTGCCACTGTTAAGCAATCTTTTTCTAAGACTTCCAAATGCGAGCTTGACTTTACTGCAGTATCTTGACTTGTCCGATTGCCTTTGTTGGAGACTAATTTTTCTTCACAAAAATTGCTACATGTTCTGTGGCCACTACTGATTGAGTGGTCACGATTGCCTCTAAGTGTAATGTTCCTGCATGCTAATGCTATTGCTAAATATCCTCTTTGCCTGATTTTTTTTCTATTTCTTTGTTTGTTTGTTTGTTTGTTTCAAAGTGCCTAGATTGATAGGAAACTCAGAAACTCACCTATGATGGCTTGGGACAGATGCCAAAATGAACATGTCTATTTGCTGTTTCCTGAGAACATCACTTTTGTGTTAGTGATGGTACCTTTAGTAAGTTGTCTCCATACAAGATGTTTTGTATTTAGAGTGTTGATTGAGCTCTAGTCAGTAAGTCAGGTACACAATCATAAGTTGCCTGGTTTGGGTTAGAAGGGTAAGAAAATGGAATGGAGGATTTTCACATCCTTGTTTAAAAACAGCTGTTCCCACTCCAGTCAGGGAAGCAGGTAGCTAAAGCCAGACTTTCACCTCTCCTACTCCACCAAATCAAATCCCGAGTCTCATCCCAACTCTGCAGCAGAACACCTGCTGAAGATTGCCTCCTACCTCATTTCCAGTGTATCCCATAGATCTTCCCCTCTTCATCTCCCTCCCATGACTCATTGCTTTTTCTCACCCCTACCCCCAACAACTCCAGCAGGCACTCCCTTGGGAACCCACAGGCCACTCTCGGCAAGGAAGCAGACAGGTTAATTGCAGATCTTCACCTTTCCCTCTGCTTTTCCAAGTTCAATCCCCCAGTCTCATCCCTAACTCTGCAGCAGAAAGTACTTCCATCCCTGCACGCATTCATCCCCTGAGGATCACACAGATCTCCCCCTCCAAACCTCCTCCCACCACTCATTAGTGTGTCCGAGCCACCAACTCCAGCAGATACTCCTCGGGAGGCCAAGAACACTCCAACCAGGGAAGCAAGTATGATAAATACAGATCTTCAATACGCCTTCCTTTCCTCTAAGTCTAACCTGCCAGACTCAACTACGGCTATTAACAGCCCTTCTATTGTGGCCTCTCCTCACTCTCTGCCCCCATTATTCCCAAGGGATTGATGAAGTAGGTCCTGGTTGAACACCCTGCTTTCCTGTCTCTTATGGATCTCCCTCCTCCTCCAACAGGCTTCCTCATTTCTAAGTCTCAGGTCCTAATATTCAGAAACAATTCTTACCTGGAACCCTCCACTGTTCCCACCTATCAAAACCCCAGGAACACATAGTTCCCACACTTCCCTAAGATCCAGAGGAGAAACAAAAACCAAAGGAATAAAATACCCACCCAACAAAGGCAAGACCAGGTATCAGTACCCAGTATTACAATCTTCCCAATCCCACATGCCTAGATGCCAGTGTGAAAACACAATAACCACCAGGACAATATGTCTCCTCTAGAGCCCAGTAACCCTACTGAAGCAGCCGCTGAACATTCCAATATAACTGAACACAAATAAAAGCCAGCCTTTATAAATATGTCAGAGGTCCTTAAAGAGAAAATTAATAAATCCCTTAAAGAAATCTATAAAAAACACAAATGGTGGAAGAAAACAAATAAAACAACTTAAGACCTGAAAATTAAAATAGAACCAATATTTTTTAAAAAGCCAAACTGAGGGAAATATGAAAATTAAAAATTTAAGAACACAAACAGAAGCCTCAGAGGCAAGCTTCACCAAGAGAATACAAGAGATGAAAGGGAGAATCTCAGACATTGGAGACATGAGAGAAGAAATGGATACATCGGTCAAAGAAACTGTTCCATCTAAAATACTCCTGCTATAAAACATCCAGGTAATGTGGGACACTGTGAAAGGACTAAATCCAAGAATAACAGAAGTAGAGAAAGGATAACAAGCACAGGTTAAGGCATGCAAAATATTTTTAACGAAATCCTAAAAGAAATTTTCCCTGACCTAAAGAAGAAACAAAGTACCTGTCAAAGTACAAGAAGCAAAGAGAACACCAATAGAATGGACTAGAAAAGAAAGCCCTCTCAGCACGTAATAACCAACAGATTAGATGTACAGAACAAAGAAAGAATATTAAAAACTGCAATGGAAAGAGAACAAATAAAGACAGAACTCTTAGGATAACACCTGATTTGTCAATGGAAACTCTTAGTACAGGTAGTTCCTGGATAGATGTCCTGCAGATTCTAAGAGACCACAGATGTCAGCCCAGACTGCTATACCCAGCAAAACCTTCAATCAACATAGATGAAGAAAATAAGCCATCCCATGTTAAAACCAAATTTAAGCAATATCTTTCTACAAAACCCACCATACAGAAGATGCTAGAAGGCAAACTCCAACCTTAAGAGGTTAAATACAACCAAGAAAACACATGGAATAAGCAATCAATCCTACACTAAAAAAAAATCAAAAGAAGGGAAGCATACACACACACCACCACCACCACCAACAACAACAACAACAAAATCACAGGAATCAACAGTTGTTGGTTATTGATATCTCTCAACATCAAGGGACACAATTACCCAATAAAAAAGGCACAGATTAACAGAATGGATGTAAAGACAGGCTCCATCCATTGGCTACATCCAAGAAATATACCTCAACATTAAAGACAGCCATCATCACAGAGTAAAGGTATGGAAAAGAATATCCAATCAGACAGACCTAAGAAATATGCTAGTATCGCCATCTTACTATCTGACAAATGGGCTTCAAACCAAAATTAATCAGGGAAGGACACTAGATACTGATCAAAAAAATCCACTAAGATAACATTTTAATTCTTAACATCTATGCACCAAACATAAGGACACCGAAGTTTATAAAAGAAACTCTACTACAGTTCAAATCACATATTGAACTCTCTCCAATAGACCGATCATCAAGATAAAAACTAAACTAAAAACTAATCCTGGATCTAACTGGTGCTATAAACCAAATCCACCATTGTAATCTGAGACTGTTCTTTCATTCCCGGCCACCCAGACCCGAATAATCACACAAAAACTATATTAATTACAACACTGTTTGGTCAATAACTTATTTTTAGCTAACCCTTGTATCTTAAATTAACCTACTTTTATTATTCTGTGTATTGCCACAAGGCTGTGGCTTACTGGGTAAGGTTTTAGCGTCTGTCTTCTTCAGCAGCTACATGACCCCTCCCTGACTCTCTCTATATATCTGTTTGGATTTCCCACCTGCCTTTACTCTGCTAAGTCATTGGTCAAAATGGTAATAAAACAAATTCACAGCACATAGAGGAGAACCCCACATCAGACCATATGTATCTTGAACACAAAGCAAGTTTCAGATATAAGAAAGTTGAAATATCACCTTTCATCCTATCTAATCACCACAGATTAAAGCTGGATCCCAACAACAGCAGAAACAGCAGAAAACTGACAAACTAATGGAAATTGAACAGCTCCCTAATGAATGAAAAATGGGTCAGGATAAAAATTAAGAAAGAAATCAAAGACTTTCTAGAATTGAATGAAAATTATTACACAGCTGAGCACGGTGGCACACATCTTTAAACCCAGCTCTCAGAAGGGACAGGCACATCTCTGTGAGTTCAAGATCAGTCTGGTCTACAAAACAGGACAGAGAACAGCCAGCTATTACACAGAGAAAACCTGTCTGAAAATAAAAGAAAGAAAATGAATATATAACATATCCAAATACTCAAACTTATGGGACACAGTCAAGGTGGTTCTAAGAGATCAAACTCATAAAACCAAGTACCTACATTTAAAAAAAAAGGAGAGATCTCATACCAGCAACTTAAAAGAACACCTGAAAGGTCTAAAACAAAAAGAAGAAATCACACAAAGTAGGAGGAGAGGACAAGGAAAAATCAAACTCAAGACTGAAATCAATAAAATAGAAACACACAAAAAATTCAAGGAATCAATAACACAGATGACTCTTTGAGAAAATAAATAAGGTTGACAAATCCTTATGAAAATTAACTAAAAGGGAGAAAGAATATTCAAATTTACAAAATTAGAAATTAAAAGGAAAACATAAGAACAGACACTGAAGAAATCCTGTACTCCACCAAATTGAAGTATCTGAAAGAAATGGATGATTTACTCAATACTTACCACTTACCAAAGTTAAAACAAAATCAGATTAGTAATTTAAACAAGCCTATAGCCCCTAGTGCAATAGAAGCTGCCATGGAAAGTCTCCAAACCAAAAAAGAAAAAAAAAAAAAGATCAGGGTCAGAAGGTTTTAGTTAAGAATTCTATCAGACTTTTAAAGGACACTTAATGCCAATACTCCTCAAATTATTCCCAGAAATAGTAACAAATGGAACATTGCTCATTTTTTTAACAGGGCCACTGATACCCAAATCACACAAAGACCCAGAAGAAAAATTCAATTTCCCTTATGAACATGGATGAAAAAATACTCAATAAAATACTATCAAACCCAATCCAAAACTAAATCAAAAAGATCATGTACCATAATCAAGTAGGCTTCATCCCAGAACTTTAGGGATGGTTTAATGTAGGTAAAACATTAAATGTAATCCATCTTTTAAACAAACTAAAAGACAAAAGCCACATTATCAACTCAGATGCATAAAATGCCTTTGACAAAATTCAGCATCCCTTTGTGATTAAAGTCTGTAAAGATCAGGAAAACGAGGGTCATAACTTAACACAATAAGGGAGTTTACCTCAAGCCCATAACCATCCTTAACTTACATGGAGAGAAACTAAAAGCAATTCCACTAAAATCAGGAATAAGACTTGGTCGTCCACTCTCTCTATACTTATTCAATATAGTACTTGAAGTTTTTAGCTAAAGCAATGTGACAACTGAAGGAGACCAAGGGGATATAAATTGTAAAAGAAGGAGTCAAAATATCTTTATTTGCATATGATATGATATTATGCATTCATGACCCAAAAAAGTCTCACTAGAAAGCTCACACAGTTCATTTACTTTCAGCAAAGTAGCTAGATACAAAATGAATTCACAAAAATCAGTAGCCCTCCTATATACAAATGAGTAATGGTTTAAGAAAGAAACTAGGGAAACAAAGCAAAACTTTCACAATGGCCTCAAATAATATAAAATATCTCGGAAAATCCCTAATCAAGGAAGTGAAAGCCTTGAATGATATAAACTTCAAGTCACTGAAGAAAGAAATTGAAGAAGATATCAGAAGATGGAACATAGTAAAAATGGCCGTTGCTATCAAAAGTAATCTAGAGATTCACTGCAATTCCCATCAAAATTCCAAGGCAATTCTTCAGAGACTTTGAAAGGAAATTTTCAACTTCACATGGAAACACAACCCATTCACCCCCCCCACCAAATTACCTAAAACAGTCCTCTATAGTAAAAGAACTGTTTGAGATAGTTTCAAGTTATACTACAAAGCTATAGTAATAAAAACCAACATGGTATTGGCACAAAAACAGATACATCAATCAATGGAATTGAAGACCCAGACATAAATCCACATACCAATAGACACCTGATTTTTAATTAAGAGTCCAAAAATGCAAAAAAAAAAGACAAATAATGCTGGTCAAACTGGATGGCTGCATGGAGAAAAATCCAAATAAACCCAACCTTAACACCCTGCATAAAACTTAACTCCAAATATATCAAATACCTCAACATAAAACCATATATACTGAATCTGATAGAAGACAAAGTAGGAAATACCCTTGAACTCATTGGTACAGGAGAAGACTTTCCGAACAGAACACAATTAGTTCAGGTACTAAGATCAACAATTAATAAATGGACCTCATGAAGCTGAAAAGTGTCTTCATAGTAAGGGATACTATCATTTGGACAAAGCAGCAGCCTACAGAGTGGGAAAAGACGTTTACCAACTACATATCAATTAGAAGGCTAATAGCCAAAATATATAAAGAACCCAAAAATAACTGGATATCAAGAAAACAAATAACCCAATTAGAAAATGGGGTACAGATCTAAACAGAGAATTCTAAGTAGAGGAAACTCAAATGCCTGAGAAACACTTAAAGAGATGTTCAGCATCCTTAGGCATCAGGGAAATGCAAATCAAGACGACTTTAAGACTCCATCTTACACTTGTCAGAAAGGTTAAGATTAGTAACGCAAGTGGCAACTCATGTTGGAGAGGATGTGGAATAAGGGGAACTCCCTTACACTGTGAGTGGGAACACAAACTGTTATAACCACTATGGAAATCAGTGTGGTGGTTCCACAGCAAGATGGGAATACACTCTTAGGCATATGCCCAAAGGATGCCTCGTCCCACCACAAGGACACTCAACCATGTTTGTGCTGCTCTATTAATAGGAGCCAGAAATTGGAAACAACCTAGATGTCTTTCAACAGAAGAATGTATAAAGAAATTGTGTTATATTTACATAATGGAATATTGCTCAGCTGTTAAAAAGTGATATTATGCTATTTCTGGGTAAATAATAGGACTAGAAAAAAATCATCTTGAGTGAAGTAACCCAGACCCAAAAAGACAAACATGGTATGTATTGTATTCCCTTATACTTGGATACTAGCTATTAGGTCAGGGTTAACCAAACTATACTACAGAGATGCAGAGAGGCTAGGTGTACGGTAAGGGACTAGAGAGAACAGACTGCTCTTATTAGGAAAACGGAAATAGAATAGACAGATAAGTGTTTAAGGGAAGCCTGGAACGGAAGTATCAAGTGAGAAGGAGGAGAAGGAGGCATAAGAGGTTGTGAAAGTGAATATTGGGGGAGATAGCTAAAACTAAGGGGCATTTGAAGAGCAGCATGGAAACCTAATACAGTAGAAACTTCCTAAATTATATACATATGTGAAGGCAATCTAGATGAAATTGCCAGTAATAGTGGAGACAGAGCTCCAATTGAATATCTCTTGTCACCAAACAAAGTTTCCAGTATTGGGATTGGGTAACATTTAGTTGAACTGTTCTCCTAAGTGACTCCTCAGGAATTCCCCATCAACCCAGGCTGTTGGCAAGACTCTAGGTTGCTCTCCACATACTGACAGAAATACCCCATTATTGAAGACAGCACCTATGCAACTCATTTAACATGGAGATGTCCAGTCCATACCTATGTGGAACCTTCACTCCTGCTTTCCAGTAGCAGTGGGACAGCAGGTTCTCTGTGTGCTATCGAAAGGTAAATGTAAACACCAAGCCAGCCACAGACCCTTCATTAGAACGGTGTACTGCATGCAAGATAAGCTAGTGCAATGGTGGCACAAAGCTTGTGGGAGTAACCAACCAATATCTGGTTTGACTTAAGGCCCATTCCATGAGATGGAACCAATCAATACCTGACACTGCTTGAGTCACCAATAACCAAAGATTTGATATTCCAGGGACTTAGGGTAAAACCAAATATTGTTGTTCTAAGAAAAAAACAATAACAATAAAATGACATTCTGCTATACTTATAGATAAGTGCCTTGTTCAGCCATCATTAGAGAAGCTGCCTCCTGCAGCAGATGGGAACAAATACAAAGACCCTCAGATCTCTGGGAATCCCTGAAAAAGAGGAGGCAGAAAGTGTGTAAGACCCAGAGGGGATGAAGGACACCAAGAAATCAAGGCCGTATACACAGCATGAACAAAGCTATTATGAACTCACAGAGACTATAGCAACACTCACAGGATCTGCACAGATCCGTCCCAGCTCCTCTGTGTATATACTGTAGCTTCCAGTTTAGAGTTTTTAATGAGATTTTTGAGTGCGTTGATGAGTGAGTTGCTCCTTCTTGTGCCTAATGTTGGGCTCTTTTCTTTCTGCTGGTTTATCTTGCCCAAATTCGAGATGACAGTTTTTATTTTATCTTATTATATTTTACTTTGTTATATTTTAAATGAATGAATGACTGCATAGCCATAGCCACAAGGGTAAATGTTAACAACTGAACTGACATTTATACCTGCTGAGAGAGGGAAAATCAGTTTTCTCCAATGGAGTAACACTGGGTTTTTCAACCACTTCAGGGAAGGCTTCATGTTTAGGAATCATTGATCAACACATAATGGACTCCAAAGTTTTTTGTGTGCTTTTATTTGGTTACAGTTTTGTTTGGGATTTTGTTGTTGTTGTTGTTGTTTTACTCTTTTGGGGTGGTGTTTGATTTTGCTTTCTTGATTTGGCAGTTTTGTTGTTATTCTGGGTTTTTGTTTGAGAAAGAATTTAAAATTGGGTGGGTATGGAGGAAGGGAAAATCTGTCAGGACTTGGGAGAGGGGAAGAGTATGATCATAATACATTTAAATTCAAAATTGTTTTAAGTAATAAAAATATAATAAAAGAAGAAAACCTTTAAGAGGCTAACTCTGAGCAACAGTGGCTAGAATAGACTAAAGATAAATAAATGATAACTGTCTTATGTTGTCTGCATTTGTTCCTGATAGGCTTTCACAGTTTAATACTTATCAAGAGAGTGTGCTGAGCTACGTAAAATCTGTTTGCTCTGTCCCCTGTGACACACAGAATACTCTTAACTGACATCTGCTCCAAGTGGTAGCTGCCTGACTCTTCCCGTTGCTGAGCAGGAAGTCCCACTCATGGAGAGCCACCATCAGTCCTTGGAACTGGAGGACACTTTGAGAGATATTAACCTTTGGGGACCATTTCAAGGGCACTACAACTGCAGAACACTCCCACGGATTCCCTTACTTAGCACAAGGATAGCTGCATCCCAGTTCCTTGCTCTCTCTGATTTGGGAGCGCTTTGCTTCTCACTGGCATTTGGTGACTTTCTGATTGATTGTATGAATGTTAGGACTATTTAAGAGCATATGCTAATATGTAGCCATTGTGTGAAATGCTGAGTTTGGATGTAGATCAGTTTCATCATTATAGTAGGCTAAGTACCCCTGTCCTCACTGGACAGGAAGGTTGTCACCAACACTGCAGATGTAAAAGAGTTCAAAGTGGTCACTACAAGTGAAGGTCAGTCAATTATCCTATTCTCCCTGGGGACTCCTTCAACCTTTCATGTGAAATTGTAAAATGTAACCTCCTTCTCTGCTCCTAGAACTTTGTAAAACCCAGTTCTCACCTGACCTATTAGGGTTTCTATTGCTGTGAAGAGACACCAGGACCATGGCAACTCTTATAAAAAGAAACTTCCAATTGAGGGTGCTTACTTACATTTATTTATATTTTATTTCATTCATTTTACATACCAACTACAGTTCCCCCCTCCCTCCCCTCCTCCCTTCCTACCCTACCCCCAACCTGCCTGGCACATTCAGTTGAGGCAGGACCAACCGCCACCCCCCCATCAAGGCTGAGCAAGGTACCCCACCATGTAGAATGGACTTCAAAAGGCCAGCTCATGCACTAGGGATAGATCCTGATCCCGTTGTCAGGGGTTCCACGAATAGATCAGACTACAAAACTGTAGCCCACATGTGGAGTGCCTGGTTAGGTCCCATGCAGGATCCCCACCTGTTGTCAGTCTAGAGTGTGTGAGCTCCCGAAGTTCAGGTCAACTGTCTCCGTGGGTTTCCCAGTAAGGATTTTGATAACCCCCCTCCCCTGCTCTTTCAAGACTGTAAATAAATAAATAATAAATAAATAAATAAAGACATTGAAAAGAACCGAAGAAAGGACAGACCACACACACACACGCACACACGTATGCACATCAACTGTATCACCAAGAAACTTAGAAAACAAATAGAAAAAGAAATCCCTGCAAGTCTTCCAGGAATATGCAGCCAATGACACTTTGAACTAGCATCATCGTCTTCTGATGGACTTGTGCTGCTCTGCCTTTGGAACACGGTTCATCAAGCCCCTGCTGAACTTTATGTACCTATTTAAAAGCGGGAAGGGTGGCATGATTTCAATGATTCAAAATGAACGCATAGGCCTATTGCTCACTCATAATATTAAAAAAGATATTCTGTGTTCTTAGATGTACCACCACCTACAAAGTGCCCATTGATAAAGTCAGGCCTGACCTTGATCTACTATTGTAGTATAATGAGTCAAATCTGGATGTGCATAATAAAGTAAGAAAAAAATTAATTACGAGAAATTGTTAATAATTAAAATAGCTTGAGAAGACATAATGGTCAAATATAATGTAAATTATCATCTCAACAAATCTACTGTAATGAAACATTTCTAGATAATTAGAGAAATGCAGATATGAAATCTATATTAAATATTATTAAGAACTGTGGTGATGGAGACAAGGTAAAAGCAAGCAGACAAGTCAGTAGACTAATTCGTGCAGTCAGGCAGGTTGTGCTGGCGTCCGCACTTTGCCGCTGGGCCAGTTAATTCCTTGTGTCAGGTTTGTTCCACTGTGGCAGGGCAGTGCAGTGACATCCTTAGCACCCACATACTAGATACAGTAGCTCATACCCACCTCACCGAGACCAGTGTCGTGTGTGCACATAGAAACAATCTTTAGAAGCTGTACTCTTCCAGCTAACTTAAGATTGTGTGAAAGTATAAAATTCCATTTTTATAATCACATCTCTTTATCTCTCCATGGAAATCTCTGTTAAAATGCAGAGGGAAAGGATTAGACTTAGTGGCTTGCCATCCAGACAAGCAGAAGCCTGAAATAAATGCTGCAGGGTGACTCTAGAGGACCAGGGGCCTCCTGGGGTGTGCAGGGGGAAAAAAACCTTAGAAAGTTGGAGATATTTTAACTATTTCAAATTATGACTGAAAAGTCCATTCTGAGCCATAGAGTCAGTTACTGAATTGAGCTAGTGGAAGAGACAGAGTTGTGAAATTGGTTGAAACAGCCTGAATTGCTACTACAGTGGTTATGATGATTTTGGAAGGGAAAACTCACATGACTGAGAGAAGCAGGGTAGAGTCACCAGTGACACTAGCGGCCACCAGCTGCACACATGGAACGGTAGAGCACACCTGAGCTCTTGTAACACAATGAGCCTCAGCACCACTGAGTACCAGTAGAAGTGCTCAGAGGCCAGTTTCCACAGGTCTGTCAAAAGAGAGTGTGTTTTAGATCAGGCAAGACTTCACAGGAGAGAAATGAAGAGACCTAACACGCCCACCCGATGAGCTTTTACTGGGTGCTGGTATGGTACTGAAGTTGACTTTATGCATGAACACATCATTCAGATCCCCGCATTCCAAAGACGGCAAAAGAAGTAATGCGCACGGCCAGCTCCAAATGGGGACAGCAGAATAGCCAACACAGAAGGGTGTAGTGCTCCTGTTTGCCAGAGAAGTAAAATTTACATCGGGGGCAAGGAGGGGATCTGCTGGAGAGAGAGAGGAAAAAGAAGTAGAAGGTGAAGCAGGGAGGGGGAGAAGGGATGGAGGAGAAAAGAGAGAGGAGAGAGTTGTTAAGAAATTGGTTCATGTTGCAATGGATCCTGGAAAATTACAGTCTGCCCAGGAGGCTGGGAGATGGAAGAGCAGGGATAAGTCAATGCTGCCAGTGAACTGGAGAGACAAACCCCTGTTCCTCTCTGGTAAGGTTTTCAACAGATCTCACGATGTTCACCCACACTGGGGCAAAATATAATTTACTTGGTCTTTTTATTTAGATGTTAATCTCATCTTAAGGACACTGCCAAGCATAGGCTATTTTTTTTCTACCAAATATTTGGGCACAGTGCCCAAGGCACATGGATACCTAATGTTTTATATGTCAGGATAGGATGTTTGTGAGGAAGTCGGGTGCATGATTTGTCTCAGACCAAGACGCCTCTGTTAACAGTCTGTTAAAATGGGGCTATCCGACTGTGGCTAGTAAACTGGGGGTGTGTATACTGCCTTCCCCTGTGATGCAGCGAGACCACTTCATCCCACAATCTTGTGGCTGTCAGGCCGCATCCCCATCCGCATTGCCATTGCTACAAGCTGATCAGAAAGCAGGGGAGCTGAGCCGTCTGCCCACCTAGCTGCGGCTGCGAGTCAGACAGCAACGGGTCCACCCTAAACTGCTTTGCATTTCAAGCGGCCTGAAGAAAGGGGCAGGCTTTTAATTTATCAGCATATCATTCATTTACCAGTTCTTTAAAGCTATTCATATTTTCTTTTTCAGGTCGAAATAAGTAATGACATTGACTCTGAAATGCGGCTCCTGGACTTGAGTTAGGGAACAAAGAACCACTGGCCTCTGGCACTGGGGATCCTACAGCGCCACCTTCCTCCCAGACAGCAGGACTGCAATCCCTGCGGGCCAGCGAACACGGAGCTGCGAGGTCTTTGGTCTTAGCCTGTGTAACATTAGCGTTGTTTGCTAGATGTGTTCTGGGTGCTTGGGTGGGTATTTTTCTAGTCATCTTCTTCTCATATGACCACTTGTAAATTGTAAACAAAAGAAAAAGAAGAAAAAGGAAAAAAGACAGAAGGAAAAATGGTTTTTAATTTTTTTTACAATATTTAACTTGAGGCATGCAAAATGAAGAAAAAATCTGTGCAAATATTCTCAAAGTTATTTCTAAGGACACTGTCTGTTGCTGAGGTGGGTGTGACATCCATGCTGCTGAACCCTGCTAAGCTAACGCGTTGGTGTGAACAGACATTGACTGTGGGCACCAGACCCAAGGGTAGACCTGTGGCAGCTGGCAAAGAACTGAATCCAACTTTCACACTAAGCCCGGATCACTGTTTAAACAGCACCAGACACAGACAAAACATGGAGTCCCTTGTTCTCAACTTCTGAAGACTCCACAACAATATTATGACAACCTAAATTTCCAGATTCATGCATATCTTGTTCTTGCAATATTCTGAGACACATAATTATGTATGTGTTCTATTATTGTGTGTACAAAAGGTGAGAATCAATTAGTGGGGGCCATTCTCCTGTGGAGGGAGCTTGGCTGGCCCTGTGCTTCAATGTTCTGCTCTTTGTTTGACTCCCAACACTGATGTCAGACCTAAGCATACAGCTCAGGGCCTGAAGGCTAGAACCACAACCACAACTCTGTAGTCACGAACTTTTAGGGTATTCAGAGAGAACATTCAAATCCTATGGAATTCTCTGTAGAAACCTGTAAAGAAAATATGTATGTTTGAGTTACATCAATTTTTCATTTTCCCATCCATCCCAGTCACCAAGAAAATTATGTGGGAAACCTAACTTTCCAAGAAAAAAAAAAGATCCATCTTGAAAAAAAAAATAAAACAATTGTGGGGCTTTTAAAAATTGAGATGAAATGCACAAGTGGTGAAATGCGTAGATTTTAAGGGTACAATGTAAGAAATTTTGAGAAATGTACAAACTGAATAACCACTGCTTCAACCAAAACACAGAACATGTCTGACACTTGAGAAAACTTCCTTGGGCCCCCTTTCCATCGTCTACACTCAATACACACCTCTTTATGAACTGCACTGTGCCTGAGTTTGTCTGCTGACTTAAATGCTAATCTCAACTGGCTTTCACCAAATATCTGGACAAAGTGACAATGGCCAAATGGATACATAAAAACTGAGTTGGTTCTCATGACTGAGGTTTAACTGCATCACTGATCAACTTTCTGCTCATGATGTAAGGTGGGTGCTTGTCTCGCGTCAATGTTTTTCTGTCTCTCCATTAGTTCCCACGTGAAAACCCAATCGGCTCCTTTTGTAGGCGCATGAAAAGGAAGTTTTCCCGCCATCGAGGTTCTGCCTGTTCACTGTTTGCTCCAGGGATGAACCAATGTGACCCACATATCTCTAAGGCTCCCATAAACCACTGAACTGATGCAAATGTTTTTGTTTGTGGAAGTCTCTCTGCTCCCCCTTCTTCCTCTTATGCACATAAATTCTGTGCGTCTGTTAATGATCAGAGTTTCATGCAGTCACCTTTGCCCTACTCCTAAGTTCATGTCCCCTAGGTTGTGTCCTTTCAATCAGCTGTCGCCAACACTCGCTGAGCTCTATCCTGCAGAATAAATCTTGATCCTAAATGAAAGGAGCTCTTGGAACCTGAAAGATGGTGCCGTCAAGTTCCAATTCCGCAACTGGGGGAGCCGGAGCCCAGGACTGTGGCAGAGAGTGGAAGAATGACACTGAGCCCAAGTCTTGTCTCTGTGCCACCTTGGCACCAAGCCTTGCCACTGTCCCTCCTTTTGAGTGAATGACGTGTTTCTTTGGGGTCTCATTATGTGGCAACATAGAAAGTTGGGATGCCTCCACCTTCCAAACATGTTCCAAAGTCAGCAAAATTTAGGCAGGAGGTGGATGAAAGGATTAGAGAACTCTCAGACACAACATGTCTGTGCATAGAGCAGTCCTATCAGGGAAAAATTGAGAAAATGTGCTCCCCGAGGATCTTAGCCTCCCTTCTGCCTGCTGGATGAAGGAGGAGGATGTATCTTCAAAGCAGAAAACTTGTCTCCACACTTCTCCAAACCTTGAATGTGGTCGTTTAGAAGACAACTTGGCACCTTGTTCAAGCAAAATATTAACTTATTTCCTTATTCCTTCAGAAAAAAAAAAGCAAAGCCTTACTGTTCCCATAGATGTAAATAAGAGAGGGAGTTACCTTTGAGTAGCTGACCCTGACAAGAGGTGGCCAGGCACTGCTGCCTGCCTCATCCAACAAAGAGCATGCTTCTGATAAGAGAAATTCGTCTCCATTAGAATCAAATAAAATGCATGTTGTGAAGACAAGGGAAACCATCATGACTGCTAAATTGAGTAACAAATAAAAACAAAATTGCACTTTTCATCTCTGAAAATTAGAATCTTGCCAAGATTAGACAGATCTTCATTTTTGTACTTAATTTTAAAAATGACGTTCCCAAGATGGTATCCCTATGCAAAACATCCTGGGTGGGAAGTTTTTAAAACAAACATTTACCACTTGTAAGTCACTTTAACAAGGAAGTTGGAGAAACTTTTCAGTTGATTAGAATTGAGTGTTCTGACTTGACATTTTAGCTCAAAACCGTGTCTGCTTCCTTTCCAGGGGCAGTTGAGTAAAGTAGGAAAAAATATAAACGACTGATGTGTTATGAACTGGCCACAGGTAGCTCAGCAACAACCAAGCCAAGACAGGCATTTATATGTTAATGAACTAACTCAAGGGCGGCCTTAATATGATAGTGAACCAGCCCTAAACTGTGAGCAAAACTACTGCCCAATGTAAAGATAGAAAATGTGCAGCTTTGGAGAGACCACAAGGTGGCGCTGCTCTGACCCGAGACCTGGCTTCTTCGCCAGCCTCGGCGTTGACACCCATCAGCAAGAGGACTATGTCTGGCTTCCCATGTGGCTCTGGCTTCAGTGATTGTTGAATTTCTGGCACCATTATTGAGCTTACACATACCCACCTGTCTTAAAGATGTAGAAACCTTAAATTTCGGAACTTAGAAAGTATGTGGGAACTGGGATAGGTATGTAAAATGAGAAAATATCATTTTTAATAAATAAACTAATTTAAAAAATATTTCCTCAATATACAAAAGGCCTCTAACATTTCGGAGTCAAGGAGTTTTTTTAAAGTGTCCATAAGTCGAGTTTAAATATTTTTTTATAAATAAAACAACAAATTAAGACCCAAAGCAAAACCAATGGCAAAAATTACTCCTTCTGTGACTAAGTAGTGTGCCATTCAGAAAGGGGGTGATTACGTTTAAAACATTAGAAGAATGTATTTATTGATTTAAGAAAAAAAGCTGGGGAAAACTCTCAAAAGTGGGAAGCTAGAAAAAAATGCATGTCTTTGTGAGTAGCATCTTTTTCCTGCCTGAAAAGTTTAGAGAAATTGCCACTTCTACAAGGTGCATAAATCTCCTTTAAAAGTGGGATTTGTGAGGGAAAATGGTGGCCACAGAGAATTAACCATTTTCTTTGAACTTGCATTTATATAAAGGACATGAATCCTATTAAATGTTAAATGTTTAAAAAAATTAAGTATTCAAATAATCCAAAATATGCTTTGTCTTGAACTTGAGAGGTAAGTTAAAAGAAAAAAAGGAAGGGAAAAGAACAAAAAAGAAAGAGCAGGGTGAGATTAGGATGAAAGACTTGAAACGGAAAGATGCCTCACCTGAGTTTGGACAATGCCGGCCTTACCTCCTGTTTGCTTGCTTGGTCAAATGGTTTTGTTTAACTGTGTGAAAACAAATGAGCTATTCTCCACCAGGAGCACACTTTCCCCTTCCTCTTCAGAGGTGAAGAACTAGTCTGAAGAAATTGATAGTCTAGGTGGTTTTCCTCACAGAATTTACTTTTAGATAGAACCGTGTTGAACCATAAATGACCATTACCATCAACACCACTAACAACAAAAGACAACGGCTTATCTAACACCGTTGCCTGTTCCTCCTCGCATTCTAAAATTCTGGAGATAGCCAGAAGAGATTAGCATATGAGCTTCCTAGAGGTCTTGATCTCTCCTTATTTCATCCTTTGTGGCTACCATTCTTAAAGCATAACAACATTCAAAATGGCTGTGGAAGCTTATGACTTTGCTTTTTTAATTCTAGCCAAGGAGGGGGTAAAGTCATAAAGAATGATGTTTCTTTCACTTAAGAACAAGTCTCAGAAGCTGACTGTATAGTATTTCTACTTACATCATTTGTCAAAGTTTGATCTATTTCAAATGTTGCTGCAAAGAAAGCTGGGCAGAATATATTGAGCCTATATTCTGGGTGACATTGTAGCCATCTAAAACTAAGAATAGTAAACACAGAGAAGAATATTGAGCAGTCTCTACCACACACTTTAAGAGCACAATCTTGTTAAAATGGAGGTCTCGATTTCTTGTTGTTGTTGTTTGTTTGTTTGTTTGCTTGTTTTGGTTTTTCGAGACAGGATTTCTCTGTAGCTTTGGAGCCTGTCCTGGAACTAGCTTTTGTAGACCAGGTTGACCTCAAACTCACAGAGATCTGCCTGCCTCTGCCTCCCGAGTGCTGGGATTAAAGGTGTGCACCAAAACTGCCAGGCTAAATGAGGTCTCAGTTTCTTAATTATTGTAGATTATAAAAATGAGGAATATACTTTCCAGCATTGTGAAAAATGTCCTTGTCAGCTCAATGAAATAAAAATTTCTATTTCTTGCTTTTTTATCTAGTCTATATAGTCAGAAAGAAAACCTAATGTTGTAAAATCTGAGAATAGTGAGGAGAAAAGACCAAATCCATGATTAAAGCAAGCTTTATTTGGGGGTGCACCCAGGACTGACAAGCTAGCTGTCTTACCCTAAATCAAGATTAGGCCCTGCTGGCCTCTTGAGATCCCTTTTACAGGAGAGATAGGGTGTTCCTAGGATCAAAAGAGTCGGCTGTTGTACATCGTTAGAAAAACACAGTAAAGAGGAAGGAATAAGGATAAAGATGTACATCATGTGAATGGGGTTGCAAGCTTAGGATGAAAACCATGTTTGGCAGTTTACATCCGGTCTAAGAAACAGGAACTTATTCTTAATTACAAATAGAAACTTTAACTTGCAAGGACTTATCACAGGAACTTACTCTTTAACTACAAACAATTTTTTTAACCTGCATAGGACAAACAGTAACTTATTCTTAACTGTCTTAACTACAAACAGAACCTTGATCTGCAAGGGATATTTTTTTCTATTTTGGTCTCCCATTAACTTGCCAGGTATATTATTCCTGTTTTGGTCTCACAGTGTATGATAATAGACCGTCCTGTGTTTTCTTAATTCTGCAGGATGCATTTTGACTTTCCTGCTCTTGGAAATGACTCTAACTTAAAAAGCCAGTCCAACACAGGGCTCAGTCAACACAGAACAGCACCGACAGGTTCTCTCTTCCCCTCAGAAACAGTCCAACTCAGTTCCACAAGCTCTTTGTAACTGATCAATAATCTCCTTATTTTATTCTATTTAGTTCAACAAATACTTAGAGAACATAGTGCTTAGGAAGGTGGGTGAGGACAGGCAACTGCGAATATATAATCATTTGTATGCTGGTATTTTCTCTCTGTTAGAGTTGAGCTCAGCCAAGCATGGTGGCACAGGCCTACAACCTCTACTGTGTGGAAGGCAGAGACTGCATGAACACAAACTCAAGACCAGCAAAGGCAGCTTGGTAGGAGTCTGTCAGAAAAATTAAGAGAGGGAGAGGAGGAAAAGAAAGAGGAAGAGAGACAGGGAGAGAGAGGAGAAGGACCAAAAGAAGAAGAAAGAAAGGTAGTTGTTGAAGTATAAAGATTAAAATGGGGGCTGGAGAGGTATTTCGGCGGTGGAACATATCATTGAACCCAAGACCCTAGATTCAATTACCAGCACTATAAGAATTAAAAATTTAAAAAAATTAAAAATACAGTTTTTTAAAGTTTGGCTGCCTTTCTCTTCACTTTTTCCTCTTGAAAAATACATTATTTCCTAAGAAACTTACAGTTGAGGAGAATTAAAAATTGTCTTTAGACTTTAGTGTGTCTTCTTCCTGGACTAGTTCCAAGTTCTGCTTACTCAGCAATACTCTAGGAAGTGATTTCAGTCGCTGCAGAATGCCAGTCAGAGTCTCTCTGAGCGTAAACTGTCTCCAGATCCCACCACCGTGACAGATGATTTAAAGATGGCTAGAAGAACTGGGCATGAGTGTCAGATATCTGGAGTTCTGTACTCAGAAGCCTCAGGTAGAAGGATTGCTTGCTTGGAAGTTTAAGGCCAGCAAAATACCGTTTATTTATTTATTTATTTCAATGTAAGCAAGAGGGGCTGGAGAGATGGCTCAATGGTTAAGTGTGTACTGCTTGTCTCCTGCTCTTGCAAAGGACCCAAGTTAAGTTCCCAGCATCCACCTTGGCCAGCTCCCAACTGCCTATAATTCCAGCTCCAGAGGATCCGATTCCCTCTTTTGGCCTTCGCAGTCCCTTGCACTCAGGTACACATCCCCATAAAAGTGTGTCCTTTCTCTGGCAGCTAAACTCATAGCACTGAAAAGAACGGTGCTGTCTCCTCGTGCCCTGCCGAGGAGGACACTGAGGCTCCTCAGAGCAGCGGCATCACCTTATGCCCCATTAGATCTGTGACTCAATCTAACTTGCTCCCTCTGCATTCAGGCCATGGCTCTCTTCTGTAGAGTCCCTACTGACCAGGCCTTCTCAGTCAGCTTTCTGTGGTGACAGTTGGCCCGGGTCTGCAAGACCCTGCATGTTCAGGATGTAGCCTTACCTACTGTTGGCCACTCATCTCTGTTTTTCTTTTAGCAGAGTGACTAGCAAGAGGACATTGTGTTCTCTTGGGTTTTTTTTTTTTTTCTTGATTTCAGGTTTGTCTTCTCAGGGAAAATCGGAAATCCCAGACCACCTGTCGCTGTTTTTTACTTTCCACAAGACAGACCAGCTTGGTCTCGCTGTACCTGCTTTCTTCACTTGTAGCTTAAGCACAGTTTTGTGGTCTCAAAATACCCTGCACACTGTGTTTTACCAGCCAGCATGTAGATCGCTTACTTGCAACAGGTGGAGGACAGGCCGTGGGGAAGTGAACGTGCTAAGAAATTGCTCAAAGTCACTTTTTGGCCTGCTTCACATTTTCATCGCTCATAAGCCTCCTTACTCAAAGGGGAGCTCTGGATGATTTCTGGCATCATATCTATCAAAGCGAAAAGCAAACTCACTTACTGCAGTTTTACAGTAGGTGTACGAAGACCACCTACAGTCTCGTGTGAAAGTCAGAGCCCAATAATCACAATGAGCTCGGGTGTTGGCGATGGAAGCAGGTATTGCTGTGGCTATTATCCGGCTTTCCTTCAACACCTGCTTTGTAGCCTGCAGACTTCTCTTTGCATTGCCTAGGGTTTGTACAGTTATAAGCTGTCATCAATTAATCCATTTGTTCATCCAAAATATTTAGGCATTTATTTGGGTTCTGATGTAGCTGTACATCTTTATCATGGTTTTAAGATTCCACCATTTTCTGGGCTTGGTGCTTTAGGCAAAATATACTGTGTGAAGTAGTAAGGTAAATATCTTTGTTTGAGGCGGGGTCTCATACCCTGAATGGCACAGAACTCACAGAGACCCGCCTGCCTCTGCCTCCCGAATGCTGAGATTAAAGGCAGGTGCCACAATGCTCAGACTGTAAGCAAGACTAGAGCTCAGGGCAAGTCTTGTGGCTTAATTAATTTGCTTCTAGAAGACAAACAGAACTCATTAATTCACTGTATTGTTTTTAAGCCACTTGCTTCTCATAAAAACAGTTGATGACTGTTAAACTTTTTAATGTCACAAAGAAAAGTATTGATGACAGACGTCAAACTACCTGAAATAGCAGAGATCAAAGTCTCTCCACTGGCTGTAAAATGTCCCTTGTATTTGTAGGCCTGCAGGGTCTGCTTTGGCTCGATCCTTGGCAAAGTAGGAGACTCAGGCAGTGGTTTTAGAAGGTTCTAGTCTTGTTTCTTTTTTTTCTCATTTGTTTCAGAGCCTGTAGCCATCTCCCTTCCTTGATTTCCTTCCACACAAACGATACCTATAACTAAGGAGCTGCATAATAATTACACACAACCTTTAAGAAAATGGAGTTTTTGTTAAAGCTCTGCTGCAGATCTGGGCTACCATGTGACAGATGCTGCTACAAGCCCAGAGTATTATTAGCATCAGTAATAATTGTAATAAAAACATGCCTCACTTTCTGTTAAGGATGTAGACGTTACACTTTTTTTCTCATTTCACATAATTCAAGAGAAATGTGGGTGTGAGCACTTGAAAACACTTTCAGGTCCTCAGGGGAGACTCTGAAGTGGAGAGAATTGGAATTAGTACCTACATCAGTTCTTAGAGAAAATGCCTGCCATCGAATAACGAAGCAGCTTCTCATCCTCTCCTAGTAACTCCTCGGTGAGAGTTCCCACTGAGAACTCCAGGGCTGGAAACAATGAGAGGCTTCTGACTTCATAGGTTTTTCTGAGACTTCTTACAGATAAGGAGAGCGAGCCCCCACTGCCTAGCAACCTCCTGCACACATAGCAGAGCCAAGGAGCAAAAGACAGACAAAAAGGTCTCTGCCACTCCCAGTAGGTTCTTTTATAGTCCACATTCTGAAACCCTTCATGGGGAAGCTCTCCAGCCTAGACTGTGTTCCTCTTAATTGAACCACAACTCATATTCATCTTAATAAAATAATTAGCATTAGGAGCAGAAAGCATAAAAAGCAGCTATCGTATAAAATATGAAAAATACTGGCAACCGTTTAGAGCACGGCCCCTAAAAGAACGCAGGGAGAAAATAGCATAAGGACCTGAGTCGCTGGTTTATGGACACATTTGGGGTAAAAATGTCTGTCACAGAGTCTTCATGCAGCAGTGCATTGCTCCACAAAGCAGTGTTTCATTTCAGTGATCATAAGCCCAGATGTTAGTTAAAATCCTGCCTGTGTGAACTAAGAAGGAACACGCCTTTCTCAGCACAGCTCTGTTTCAGCGGTCTTACATCACAATCGCTAGTGCCCTCATCTGTGTAAAATACAGTAGGTTCGGCTGCTGAGCACACAGACCCTCATTGTTTACGCTTCTTGAATGTCGTATTGCTGTTTGAAACACAATATGCCTGGAGCAGGCAGCAGCCCCATGCTTATAAGCATCCTCTGATACAGTTAGGTTCATGTAAATCTCACTTTCATCTCTGAAAATGTTTAATCTAAAGACACTTAGATTAAGAACATGGCATAGTTAATACCCCAGGCATCTCCCCTGCATGCCCCATGTAAGAGCCTTAGCATGGTAAGAAAGTGTCTGAAGTGGAGGAAATTTTGATTTTCAAGATTTAAGTTCCTAAAAACAGTTCCTGAGGCTTATCCCTGTAAGAAATTTTTCTTTACCTGGTAGTTACCAAATTCTCTCTTTTGCTGCAATAGCCAGCTTCCTCAGGCACAGACTTCTCAAAGTCCTGGGATATTTCACAAAAAGTTGGGGATCCCCCAAAGCATGCCCCATTGATCTGGTGTACGCTCTTGTGCAATTCAAGAGTTCTGGCTTACATTCACCAAAAACAACCTTGCTTCCCGTCCCATTTCCTCGTCTGTCGATAACTGGTAAAAAAGAAAATCCGTTGACAGCTGCACTGTACTTCTCATTCCTGGATTAGTCAGATTTGCCCTGTGGTGTGTGAAGGAACTGCTACTGATGGGGAAGTTTCATTGCAGGTCACTGCCATGCTTGGCACACTTGTCAGTGCAACAGCTGGCACTGAGGGACACAAGACTCCATGAACTCCTTCAAGCCACATCCTGCAAGCTGTGGCTACTGAGGTTCCTTCACAGCACTGGGGCAGAGCCCCTCACGTGTGTGAGGCTCTGCTCAGGTATTAGAGAAATAAAGCAAAATAGCAGCAGAGTCGTCCACAGGAAGCACACAGTCTAATCACGAGGAGATATATTCATCGGCAAAGACTCAAGCATTCTAGCATTCTAGACTATCTGGGCCCTGGCAGGAGGGATGGGGGGGGGGGGCTTCCCTTCCCACAGATTCTGAGCTCTGGTGAGCAAAGATGATGTCCAGCCCAAATGTAACCTTCCTTTGCTACCTTGGGATTCTTTCAAGAAACACTTGCTAAGAATCTGCTGATGAAAGAAACCCCCCTCCCCAGCCCAAGAGGGAGCAATGAAAACAGATAAAATGTCTGATTTCTCCTCCAGTTTATTATTGGAATCCTCGCAGCTTCAGGCAGAGTTCTTCCCTTACAGAGCGCAGCCTTTGAGACACCACTGCTCACTCTGAGATGCTCAGGACACTGAGGTCTGAGCCACCTGCCCATCTGAGCATGCGTTTGAAAATAGGCGCCCTGTCCTTCGGGACCCTAGGAACAGATCTGAGAACCTCGGTCACCCACAGCACACGAGCCAAGGGCAGCCCACCACACTCCTGAGCTGTCATTAAAGTAGGCCACTCTGCAGCCTCTGCCAGTCCGGACAGTTATTCTTACCTCAGCCACACAGAGATACCCTCTAGTTACCTCTGATGACCTTGGAGGGCTACCGCAGGACCTGGTGTGATTGGGCTTGAAAGAAACCCAGCAGAGACAACTAGGTGTACGAAAACCAAAGCAGGAGGGTCCTCGGTGAACCCAGGTATACTTGGGGGTTCACACACACACAGCCGTTCCCTTGCTGTCGTTTCTGACAAACTGGGAACTATTAGTACTGTCGCTGAGTGCAGTTAACAATATTGAAAAGGCAAGAATGACTCCAAGCCTTCTTTTGTAGCTGTGACCAACAATGAATTTGCTCTCTCCTTTGCTACACCCAGTCTGCCATCTTATGGAAAGGAACGGAAGCACCCAGAGGGTTTCCCTCTAAGTCTGCTGGTAAAATGACAGATCTCTGTCTCTACTTCTAGTTGCTTTTAAACTATCAGCATTTTTACCAGCAGAAATATTTGTTTTTTTTTTAAATAATCAGACTTTAATAGTTCTCGGATTGCTTGCTGACCAAGATGTCTCTCAAACTTGGCCCTGGACCTCTATGTAAAACTCAAGTGATATTTTGTATTAATATGCGTTTCTACTGTCAAGTAACACTGTGAGGTGACTTCGCTGTATACTGGTGTCTTTTCTATCATATCTTGAACTACCAAGTGAATTAAAGGAAAATAACTAAACTCGATCAAGGACTGACCTGTATAATATTGGTAGCCTGTGGGTAAATGAGTCTTTTTTCTTACACATACTGGTAATAGGTCTTGTTTTCACAACTACTTTTTACATTTTTGTGCATATACCTGTATATTAAATTCTATAGTCATCGGAACATTGTCATTTACTAGAAAATACATACATTTTATGTCTCTCTGAACACATTGATTCTGAATAAGTTTACAAGTTAGATGTAATAAACTATTATTTTCAACCACGAATAAAGATGTACACTGAAATAGAAGGTGAATGTTATTTTTAATGCTTTTCTTTGTAATATGGGCTCAACAACATGAATCCCCAAATCCAAAATTTAACACTTTTTTGAGCATTGGCATGATGCCACAGGTCCAGAATTCCAAACCATGAAACTGCAGTTCACATGCCAAATAAGTAATATGCATATGCTAAAATTACCTTCTGAGGCATCCAAAGCAAAGGAATGCTGTATTTAGCTTTAGAGTTTATCCTTAATTTCATTGCGAAAATATAAATATTCCGAAATTCAAGACCTGCACTTCCGAGTATTTCAGAGAGCCATATGTCCCCTTTCTCGCGTATTAGTAAAAGTGAGCTTGGACAAGCATGCATCCCGAGTACTCCTGCGTTCTTCAGATCAAGCGTTTACACTTCTATTTCACATGCAATGAAAGACAATGGCTTTTGTGACCAGACAAAACCAGTCTCTTTTCCAAGAAGCCTCAGAAGACTTGAAATACTGCATATCCACTCAGCTGATTTGCCCCTAGACATGGCTAAGCTGGTTTCTCAGCCAATGATCAACTCAGCCGCCAGCCTCCACCGTACACTCAGGCTACCTGTTCCAAAGCAGAAACTAGGGCTATCATTTTAGTCTCCATGCAAAGTGAGCATAAAGCCTTGTAACTAATTATACCAAGATTTGATACTAACTATGTAACTTGTAGAACACAGCAGCACAGGAAAGAAATGCCTAAAGGTAGGCCTCAGGACCCAGTGTGTTGAGAATCATGAGTTCTCTTGGCCAGGCCCCTTCTCCTTCCCCCTGCCTGTCATCATGTTGCTCCCAGGTTACCTTCTTCACTCATGTCATGCAAAATGCCCTCCACCCAGCTAAGCCAGGGAGCAACAACCCCTTAACACCAGCATAATCTCCCAGATGAAAAGGAGTATTAAATACCTGACCTGAGTCACCCAGGCTGGGATTCCATCCCTAGGAACAGAGACTGAATTACCCTTGTGGTGATTGCCATTCTTCACCCTAAGTTAGCTCATCAACAACAGGCAAAAGGTAGTGGGCAGTCGCATTGCATGGGAACTTTCTGCATTGCCTTCGTGGTATTTCTGTGGTTTCTGTAACTTTATTAAAAACAGGGAAGCTTGTTCTAGTGATGCTGTTGAGCGGATCTTAAATGTCCCCCAAAATCCATGAGTTAAAGGCTCAATCTGCAGCCGGTGCACCACAGCAAGGTAGTAGAGACCGTAGGAGATGTCACCTGGTTGGAGGAGGGTAGCTCTTGAGTCACTGGAATTGCTCCCTTGAAGGAGATAGCATGACCCCTCTTTCTTTCTTCTTGCTTTACTGCAAGCTCCTGGCTTTTGTTTCACCACCTGCTCTCCACCACAATGTTTTCCTCACCAGGAGTGGAAGAGGAATGAGGCTAATGAGTCATGAGCTCACAACTCTGAGCCAGAGCCTCCTCACTCTTCTTGTCAGCTGGCTTGTTTCAGATATTCGTTACAATAGCAGAAGGCTGACTAACGCAACGATGTCCCCTTAGCAGCAAAACATGACATAAACATAACAATATAAAAATCAATAAATACCGCATCCCTATCTCCATTGATCAAAGACTAAAATACAGTCTATTCTAAAAGCACCAATCCACTCCAAAACAAAGACCAATTTAAATTATCATGTTGAGTTTCCCTTGACTAGGCATGAGAATTCTTATGTCTAGTTTGGCAGAAAACAATGATATTATCTCTTCCCATACTCTATTGAGGCTATGGGATTAAACCACAATCAATCACATAATTTTATCACTCCTTCACTTTCTGCCTATGTCAAAGCAACTTTAATAGTATTGCTCATTTCTTAGCTGCTACTCTCGAACCCCACAACCTCTTTTTCAGTTATGGGTCTCATCATCTCTACATTTAATACCCTTCTGATGGAGCTCAAGTGTCCCAAATACCTTACTTACTTTGAATATCACACACACACACACACACAAACATACACACATACACACACACACACACACACACACACACTTTAAGAGAGGGAGCCACTGTATCCCAGGCTGGTCCTAAATTCTTGGACAGAAGGGAATGTTCCATCTCAGGCTTCAAAAGGTGGGAAGACAGGTGCATGTTTCTGCATGTGGCAAAGTAATGCTGTATTTCTAAAATAACAAATCTGAGCTTTATTTTCTTAAAATGATGGAGTAGATGCCCAACATGGTAAAACACACCTGTGATCACAGCCTCTGGGAAGATGAGGCAGAAAGAACAACACGAGTTCAATGCCATCTGAGTTTCACATCAAGGGATGGGGAAAGTCCCTACGGAGTTAAAATGCTGGAACAGAAACAAGGACATGATTAAAGCTCTTCAGTTCGGTGTCCGAGATCTTCCATGGCCTGGCACAGCCTGAATGATTGGCCTCCTTTCTTGCTGCTCCCGTATTCCAGCATAGGTCCCCGCTTTGGATTTTGTCCAGCATCACCTTTCTCTCTCATCCTTACATGACTGTAATTTGTCCAATCACTTAACTTGTCCCCTGAGCGTCATGTACTCAAAAGTCAGCCCTATAGCATCATATTGAGATGTGGCTCTTCTGTGTAATTGGGTCAGGTCATGAGAGGTCTGCCTTCACAAATATGAAGCGATCTATTATAAAGGCAAGACTCGAGAACAATGGCACCCCGAATATGAGAAAATACACATGTATGAAAATATTTTAATGAAACCTATTGTTTTGTAAAGTTAATATAGGATAATATAGGATAACAAAATGCTCAAATATGTATTACTCCAGCATGCTCTGTCTCACAGGTTGTCAACCACGTGAAAACACAGCAAGGTCTCACCAGCTACTATCCTCAAAAAATAACTCTAGGAATTATAAGAAATAAATCCCTGTACTTTATAAATTCCATAGTCTGTAGCATTCTCTTATAGTAGTGCAAACAGATAAAGACAATATATCATTCTAAATTCTGAATATACATAACATCTGAATATTAATTTCTACAGAACCAACTTACCGATTATTATGTTCAGACTCATGTCATTTGCAAAATTTTCAAAATTTTATATCCAGAAACAGCTAATAAATAATTATTACCATACTATCACATAATCACAACAGGCAGAACCCAGTGAGTCCTTAGACTAGGGATGTGCATGGCACCAGGTGGAGGGCCCTTCTGAAGCCTGGGCTCATTATTTCTCTGATCTCTCCAGAGGAAGCTAATGCATTAACACTATGAAAATGCTAGTTGTCTGGTCTAAGGTGTTCTATGTTCTATCGTACTATCTCTGAAGTCTTTCATTGATTTTTTAATATTTCGTATGTTAACATCTTCCTTGGGATTTTCACTAAATTCATAGGTGATAATTTATTTTTTCTTTTTTTTATTTATTTTTTTCCATGATATTTATTGAGCTCTATATTTGTCTCTGCTCCCCTCCCTGTCTCTCCCCCACTTCAAGCCTCCCCTAAGGTCCCCAGGCTCCCAATTTACTCAGGAGATCTTGTCTTTTTATAATTTCTACTTCCCATGTAGATTAGATCTATGTAAGTCTCTCTTAGTGTCCGTATTGTTGTCTAAGCTCTCTGGGATTGTGTTTTGTAGGCTGGCTTTCTTTGCCTTATGTTTAAAAACCACCTATGAGTGAGTACATGTGATAATTGTCTTTCTGTGTCTGTGTTACCTCACTCAAAATAATGTTTTCTAGTTCCATCCATTTTCCTGCAAAATTCAAGCTGTCATTATTTTTTCTGCTGTGTAGTACTCCATTGTGTAAGTGTACCACATTTTCCTTATCCATTCTTTGGTTGAAGGGCATTTAGGATGTTTCCAGGTTCTGGCTATGACAAACAAAGTGCTATGAACATAGTTGAGCACATGTCCTTGTGGCATGGTTGAGCATCCTTTGGATATATACCCAAAAGTGGTATTATTGGGTCTTGAGGAAGGTTGTTTCCTAATTTTCTGAGAAATCACCACACTGACATCCAAAGGGGCTGTACCAGCTTGCATTCCCACCAGCAATGTAGAAGTGTTCCCTTTTCTCCACAACCTCTCCAGCATGAGTTGTCATCAGTGTTTTTGATCTTGGCCATTCTTACAGGTGTTAGATGGAATCTCAGAGTTGTTTTGATTTGCATTTCTCTGATAACTAAGGATGTTGAACATTTCCTTAGGTGTCTTTTGGCCATTTTAGATTCCTCTGTTGAGAGTTCTCTATTTAGGTCTGTACTCCATTTTTTTTATTGGATTATGTGATCTTTTGGTGTCCAATTTCTTGAGTTCTTTGTATTATTTTGGAGATTAGACCTCTGTCTGATGTGTGGTTAGTGAAGATCTTTTCCCATTCTGTAGGCCATAGTTTTGTCTTGCTGACTGTGTCCTTTGCTTTACAGAAGCTTTTCAGTTTCAGGAGGTCCCATTTATTAATTGTTTCTCTCAGTGTCTGTGCTGTTGGGGTTATATTTAGGAAGTGGTTCCCTGTGCCAATGCGTTCAAGTATACTTCCCACTTTCTCTTCTATAAGGTTCAGTGTGACTGGCTTTATGTTGAGGTCTTTGATCCATTTGGACTTGAGCTTTGTGCATGGTGATAGATATGGGTCTATTTTCATTTGTCTACATGTTGATATCCAGTTATGTCAGCACCACTTGTTGAATATGCTTTCTTTTTTCCATTTGATATTTTTTGCTTCTTTATCAAATATCAGGTGTTCGAAGATGTGTGGATTGATATCCTGGTCTTCTATTCAGTTTCATTGGTCCTCCTGTCTGTTCTTATGCCTTTACCAGGCTGTTTTCAGTACTGTAGCTCTGTAATAGAGTTTGAAGTCAGGAATTGTGATGGCTCCAGAAGTTCTTTCATTGCCCAGGATTGTTTTGGCTATCCCGGGATTTTTGCTTTTCCAAATGAAGTTGAGTACCATTCTTTCGAAGTCTTTGAAGAATTTTGCTGTGATTTTGATGGGCATTGCATTGAATCTGTAGATTGCTTTCGGTAAGATTGCCATTTTTACTATATTAATACTGCCTACCCAAGAGTATGGGAGGTCTTTCCACTTTCGGGTGCCTTCTTCAATTTCTTTCTTCAAAGATTTAAAGCTCTTGTCATACAAGTCTTCCACTTGTTTGGTTAGAGTTACTCCGAGATATTTTATGCTTTTTGTGGCTATTGTGAAGGGTGTTGATTCTTTAATTTCTTCCTCAGCCCTTTTATCATGTACAGGAGGGCTACTGATTTTTTTTTTTGAGTAAATCTTGTATCCTGCTACGTTGCTGAAAGTGTTTATGAGTTGTAGAAGTTCCTTGGTAGAATTTTTGGGATCGCTTGTGTAAACTATCATATCATCAGCAAACAGTGAGAGTTTGATTTCTTCTTTTCCAATTTGTATCCCCTTGATCTCCCTTTGATGTCTTATTGCTCTAGCTAAGACCTCAAGAGCTATATTGACTAGGTATGGAGAGAGTGGACAACTTTGTCTTGTTCCTGATTTCAGTGCAATCGCTGGGAGTTTCTCTCTATTTAGTTTGATGTTGGCTGTTGGCTTGCTGCATATTGCCTTAATTATGTTTAGGTATGTTCCTTGTATCCCTGCTCTCTCCAAGACCTTTATCATGAAGGGATGTTGTATTTTGTCAAATGCTTTTTCGGCATCTAATGAGATGATCATGTGGTTTTCATTTTTCAGCTTGTTTATATGGTGGATTACGTTGACAGATTTTCGTATGTTGAACCATCCCTGCATCTGTGGGATGAAGCCGACTTGGTCATGGTGGATGATGGTTCTGATGTGTTCTTGGATTCAATTTGCTAGTATTTTATTTAGTATTTTTGCATCAATGTTCATGAAAGAGATTGGTCTGTAATTCTCTTTCTTAGTATTGTCTTCCTGTGGTTTGGGTATCAGGGTAATTGTAGCCTCAAAAAAAGAGTTTGGCAATGTTCCCTCTGTTTCTATTGTGTGGAATAATTTAAGGAGTATTGGTATTAGTTCCTCTTTGAAAGTCTTATAGAATTCTGAGCTGAAACCATCTGGTCCTGGGCTTTTTTTGGTTGGGAGACTTTTGATGACTGCTTCTATTTCTTCAGCAGTTATATGTCTGTTTCATTTGCTTATCTGGTCTTGATTTAAGTGATATTTGTCCAGAAAGTTGTCCATTTCCTTTAAGTTTTCCAATTTTGTGAAGTACAGGTTTTCAAAATACGACCTGATAATCCTCTGTATTTCCTCCATGTCTGTTATTATGTCCCCCTTTTCATTTCTGATTTTGTTAATTTGGATATTCTTTCCTGCCTTTTGGTTAGTTTGGATAAAGATTTGTCTATTTTGTTGATTTTCTCGAAGAACCAACTCTTTGTGTCATTGATTCTTTGTATTATTTTCTTTGTTTCTATTTTGTTGATTTCAGCTTTCAATTTGATTATTTCCTGCCATCTAGTTCTCTTAGGTGAGTTTGCTTCTTTTTGTTCTAAAGTTTTCAAATGTTCTGTTAATTCACTAGTGGGGGTGATAATTTATAAAATCTTCTTTCTTCCGTTTTCAGGATAACTCATTTTGTCTTCTGGCACCTCTCTTTTCTCTAATATTCTCCAAGTTCACTAAGAACACTGGTCCCACCTGCACTTCTGTGCATTTAACATTTTTTGAAGTAGTTGTTGGATCTTCAGACTCTTCCAGGCACTGTGCTGGGCCAGAGGATCATTTTAAGTCATTCAGACAGAAAATTTTTGATTTTCTGTTTTAGAGGGTAAGACATTGGGATATCAGCTACAGATTTATTTTTCAATGTAAACTTGAAACAAGCCAGTAAAGGCAACAAAATTTTCTTTGCTCACCTCAGTAGGTCATATTTAAAAATTGGAACAATGAAAGAAAGACTAATATGACTCCTGTGTGGCAATGGTATACTGTTCTTCTGGAATGTTCCATGTTTTAAATAAATAAATAGAAATGAATTGTGATGATAATAAGTGCCATCAAAAAGTTAGAGGGATTATGTGATAGTAGTTAAATGGGAAATAATCCCAAGAAAAATGTAAACCTGAAGACTGAGCAACCAGCAATGCGGATAACCTTGGAAGATGTCTTTGGACCTAAGGAAGAAGGAACGGTGAGGCTACCTGGTGAAAAAGCAGGAGGCCTCACGAGCTCAGAAGCCTTGCAGGTGGCGAGAAGCCAAGGGTTGTTCAGCAGAAACCACTGGAATAGATTAGTTTTTTATTATTAATTTTTTAAATTAACACACAAGGTAGTGGGTATCATTTTCATACGTGTGTGTTCTTTATACTTTGCTCTGTCTCTCCCATGCTCCGTGTTCCCATCTCACTGATTCACTTCTCTCAAATAGACATACCTCTTCTGCTTTCATGACACAGTGTTGTATTCCAACTCTCTTCCCTGACACCATGCGTTAGGTCTTAATCATGACTGGGCACATTTAATCACCTGCAACAGTGCCTGTTAGCTCAGGGGAAAAAACTAGTAAATGCTAAGACTTGAATTTATTTCATGCTTATTTGCTGTTTGTCTGCTTGCTTTGAAGACAGTGTTTCCATCTGCAGCTCAAGATGGTCTTGAACTTTAAATCTTCCTGTTTCTGACTTCCCAGAACAGGAAAAACAAGCCAGTGCCAAGGCATCCTGCCTCATGTACCTTTAGGAACCAGAATACTTGACAAAGGACACAGAGTCTGTATTCTTCCCCTTACTAAAGCAGAAATTAAATTTAATTTAATTATCTTCCTCCCTGAAGTCATCCAAACTGACGCAGTGATAGAACACACAACAAAGGACACTCTTGGTTATCTCAGAGTGATGCATAAGAATTTGACATTAGTCGATAGGGAAATTCAGTCACAGAAGACATTTCTGCCTCCAGATTGTGTCAGAGTGACTTCATTAAGTGAGCTTTCACAATGCCTCTCCCATAAAGCTGCCATCTCCTGTAAGACTTGTATTAAAGGTCTCTAACGAGGAAGCCTGGCATTAATGGTACTTGATTCTGGCCTTGTCATTTTGTTGATGAGAAATAGAAGATGATGCCGTGTCTCCAGTTACTGCAATCCTTTTAGAAGTCTGATTGAATACATCTTTAAGGACAGTGTGTCCTGGGGAATGAAAACTGCGAGAAATGGTTTCCTTGAATGGCAGTCCAGGTTGCACAGTGAAGAGAGAAACGAGTGAGGCCAGGTCTCATGCCCACCCCAGCTCTCTGCTCTCCTTTCTATCTTTTGTTTTTCTTCTCTGCATTTCCTCCCTCCTGCTTCTGTGTGGTCACCATTCTTATTAACCCATGTTATTCTAGTTTCCAGACTCACCAATCATGAATTCTACACTTGTTTCATTGACACTGTTTATAAATAATTGACTTTTATCAGTCTGAATTTTCTGATCTATAATAGAAACCCAACACCATATTCTTTGATTACACAGAGAGAAAAATCTATGAAAAGCAGACAAGATAGGCCCTGACATCAGGAGAAGACCTCCTCAAATCTCCGAGTTTCCACACCCACCTCACCCCTCCAATGGCTCTTTGTTCTCTTTCCCTGCCAACCACAAGACAACGCGCTTCCCACGCCTCACTCAACACATGCACCCGTTTGGCATCCAAGGACTAGAGGCTGCGAATACAGAATTCAGTGCACTTGGAAGCATATTCTAGCAAGCAGATTACCTATTTTGATGTTCATTTCATAAGCATTAAGAGGTTTCAAAGACGATTTCCCAAACCTTACCATAGAGCACTGGAGAAGAGCCACAGCAACTCCTTTGTACTGCTACATTTTGGGGAAAGGTCATGACCTTGACATCCCTTTGCTTAAGGAACTGCCAAGAGAAAGTGTGGGAGCCCTGTGGTCTACCTTCCCTCTACCCCATGTGGAGTCTTTCCTGGGTGCTCATTAGAAAAGGGTATTGAGGGTTTTTTCTTTTCTTTAACTAAGGTAGGTTAGAATGTTTTCCACAGATAAACTCTGCCTTCTTACCATTTTTTCAACTTGGAGACAGCTCAGAAAAACAAAAAGCAAAAGTAGATGAAACACAAAATTAATCCAATGGCATTGGAGTGTTAACTAAAGCCATTAAATTTGTCATTATGGGTCAAAATATTGAAATGAAACTTTAGTGATTCCGTGAAGTTTTACCATTAGACAAATCCAGAATAAGGATACAGTAAAGAAACTTCTCACACCTGGCTTTTACATGCCTTCATCTCCCCGCTTGATGACGTGAAGGAAAGTAGTTACACACATGCTTAGCCCATCGGGGCCCAGGGAAAGCAGATGGCTATGTAACTCTTCGATTAAACCACTAAGCCTCAATTAGATGGGTTTGACACAGACATCTGTTGCTTGCTTAATCCCAGTAGATATTTCAGCTGTGTGTCCCCCTGTCCTCCTTGCGAGTTTATTCCAAATGGCTGCAGAGTGAGGGCTGGATAAGTTAAGGCTAAGAAGACAGACAGTATCTGGCTCCACCCCTCATCTGCCATGTGTTGGAGTGGGTGAGGGAGAAATGCGTTCCTACCCCCTCCCCCCTCACTGCTTGTGGCAGGTGGGCGAGCTGGTCCTGCCCCTCACTAACTGCAGCACTCAGGAGAGTGGGCCCTGCCTCTCGCCCAGGCAACAGAGTAGAGCTGACCCTGTTTGG
This sequence comes from Ondatra zibethicus, assembly GCA_004026605.1. Taxonomy (NCBI): domain Eukaryota; kingdom Metazoa; phylum Chordata; class Mammalia; order Rodentia; family Cricetidae; genus Ondatra; species Ondatra zibethicus. Next base: position 89,668 of record PVIU01005948.1, read on the forward strand.
GGGTGGGGGGCACAAGAGAGCTATCTCTGAGAACAGGAAAGCTGACCCTGCCTCCTTCCCCATGCACTATGTGGTGGCATGGGTGAGGTGGCGTGGGGTAGAGAAAAGGGGGGAACAATGCTTGGGGAGTAGATTATGAAATCTTGATATATTGTTCACTATGAAAGAGTTCCCTTCTTAACCTTTTAAAATTAAAATGAAGATAGCATCCAGACACCTATATTAATCTTTGGTGCTTTCTTTTTTCAAAAAAAATCAGACTTACATTTTTCCCTACAAGTGCTAATGGATTTGTATTATTGTGGCAGAGTTGTTAAAATTGAGACCATGAGCCCAGTACATTTTTCAGTAGGCCTGGTATTCAGAGCCACTGCCCTCAGCACTTACCTACAATATATTATAGGAGGTTTTGAACACCTTCGGGTTACCAGGTTCTTGTCATTCATTTTATGAACAAGTCCATCTGGATGCCATCTTAGAATGGGGTCAGAGTCTCCCCAGAGGTTAAGTGTAAAGAGAGTGCATAATGTTAAAAGTAGTCAAAATTCCCTTAATGATGCTATAATTCAGCCCTCCAGTACAGAGCTCAGGAATGTGATTGTTCTCTCATGTTCATCACAGTCAGGAGTGTGGCTGGCACAGAGCACACAGCTCTTCCTTTATTTACGAGCCACCAGGCATATGCAGACAGTGATATAGGACAAAATAAAGTCCTTGTCTTCATGCAAATTGCATTCCAGGTAAGGAGGCAGAAAATAATTATATGAACAAGTAGATAAAATTATGTTGGATAGTTTTATAGACTGTGAAGACAAATGAGGTGGCAGACGGGAGCAACTGTGCCAAGAAAAGACACTACTTACCACAGAGCTCAGGAAAGGCAGGCAGGAAGGGAGCAGAAATGTGTGTAAGGTCAATGCTCGGGTACAGAATGAGGAAGCTTGTGCTGGATGGAGGTGAGATGGAAGAGCTGGTCAGGACCAGACCCTGTGACCTCACAGGCCAGTGCACAAATCAGGTGTCACTCTGAGGGAGCTAGGAATCAGCTGCAGAGTTCAGACAAGAGAGCAACAGGACAGAAGGATCCTTTGGTAGCCAGAGACTAGTGAAGAAAGGTAGAGATAGGTTTGGGTGAGGAGGCGGGGGCAAGGCAGTATTCTCTCCACTAAAAGGTGAGGGTGGCTTTTCCCCTCACAGTGATGGCCACCGTGGTGAGAGGTGATGGAATTCTCCACTCTCCAGATGTTCTTCATTACTTTCTGTTTCTCTGATAAAGCATTGACCCAAAACAACTTAGGGCAAGAGATGGTTTATTTGGCTTGCACTTCCAGATTGCAATCCATCTTTTAGGGAAGTTGGGGCAGAAGTAGGAACCATGAGAGAAAGCTGCTTACTGGCTTGCTCCCAGGATCACACTGAGCTACAGTTTTATACAGCTTAGTCCTACCTGCCATGGCGTGATACCTCCCAGAGCAGAGGGGCCCTCTTCCATGAATTAATGAAATTGCCCCCACTGACATCCCCACAGGCAACTCTGAGTAAGGTAAATCTTCAAATGGGATTCCTCTTCACAGGGGTGTCAAGCTGACAATCCAAATTAGCTGTCACAGAGTCACAGGGTCAAGACAGATGGTTTCAATGGTAGAGGTCTGCTACGGTTTGAATAGATCCACAAACTAATTGGAACTCCACTGTCAAAGGAATACTATGGAGAATTGGGCCTTTTAGGTGGTGATGAAGTCATGAGACAAAGTAAGCATGTATTAATTAAAACCTTCTTAAAGACCCTCTGCACACTTGTCAGCTCCTTCCTACTCTTCTGCCATGTGAAGATGTCACAAGACCCACATCAGATTTGCTGACACCTTGATCTTGAACTCTTCCAGACTTGTGAGGATTGTATGAGTTACCCAGGCTCAGTTATTTTATTATAGCAACACAGACAGACTAAGACAAAGCAAGATTGTTACAGCAGAGAAGATCTAGCTGACCACTCTGGACCTACCGGTCAACATTCCCATCAGTTAAAGTAGGAAACCAGAAGTTAAGTCCCCTTCTGTAGTGATACAAGGCCCTGTACTCACCCAACACCAGTATACTAGTATGCAGTGTTTCTGTCAAGGAGTAGATGCCACACAGACATAGACGGCTAACTTCTAATATGAAGAAACTGTGCATGGCAAAAGAAAAGGAAATGATGTGAGAATGTGGCTAATGAGTCAGAACCAAGGATATTTATAGGATAGTCTGGCAATTCCTCCAATAAGAATTGAGAACAAATTAAAAATTAAGCATGAATGTATGGTCTAAGGAGAATTTTTTTTTTCTCTAGCCCTATTTATGTTCAGCTTTACACTACACCCTCAGCCATTCCCCTGGCTTTTCGTGCAGATTCACAAACTACTTCCTGTGCAATCTCTGCTCTTTGATTCTAGGATGCTGTCCTATTGCTGCATAACAATTTATTCCAAATAGAAACATTCCATTTTAGAGACTTCTTGGGATTCAGGAAGTAAACAACTCACAAGTCTTAGGAAGTTCCTATAACTTACATGATTTACAAGATCCTTGTCCAGAGTTATATAAACAGCAGTGACTGCTAGGGACACTCTCCAACCTGCTGCCCTGTCAGTGAGTCACCAGGGAACTCCAAGGTTGCAGCTTTCATAATTCATCAACCATGCTTGCAGTGGAATTTCCAGTGTTGCACTTGTCTTTGAGGCATCTATCTTCCTGTAAGTAACCTCTCACTCTGAATCATATAAGCAGTGTCAACAAACTCATTATCTTGCTAAGCTATATTCGATTGAAATCTTCTCTATGGTCTGTCTGTGATCAGTGTCCTTTATACCTAGTGAATAGACATTTACACACACATGCATGCGCATGTGTGCTCGCACACGCACTCACACACATGTTATATAAAACTTGTTCAGTGTGATTTCTGGTTCCAGTTGTTCTTTCACAGGACAAGACTGTAAATACACAAATGAGATTATTCTCTGGATATTTCTAAGGCTTTCAGTACTTATTCTTTCTACTGCTATTTTTATTTTATAAAATAGCTATTTTAAAGCTATTGCTTTCTATGATTGTTCCTGATCTGTGGACAATTGTCTGTTATCAGTGACACTTTGGAGGTATTCTGTTCACCGATTTTTCTCATACCTGCACATTAACTCAGATCACCCAGTGTATGACTCTTCTAGATTGACAAACAAGTGTTTTGGGTGACATTTATGGTTTTTCAGCCTATAGTACTCTTTATATTTACTTTTCTTTGTTCTCTCACTCCTAGCACGTGGCTGCTGGTTCTTGACACAGCCCTCTTGCCAAAAGGGACTGTAGATGGTATCTTTGAGGTTTATAATTTTTCTGCCATCCAATTCTCTCAAAAACGGCTTTCATATTCTTTTATTTTTTTTATTCAAAAAAATTTACATTTCCTCCCCTTCTCCCAGTCCCTTCCCACTCCCCCTCACCCCCTCCCTCCCCCTGCTTCCTTAAAAGAGGGAATGGTACCCTGCCCTGTGGGAAGTCCAAGGCCATTCCCCCTCCATCCCGGCCTAGGAAGGTGTGCATCCAAATAAACTAGGTTCCCAAAAAGATTGTTCTTCTCTAATGTTGTGGCATCTGTCTTCAGGCTAGAAGCCCATAGTATCTGGCAGACTTTTCATGAAGCAGGAAAGTTGAAGATCTGTTCTGCCTTGACTGGAAAAGTTGGTTCGTTGTTTTCTTCTGTGAATCAGGAATGCTCAAAGACCATTTTGTCTTTTGACAAGTTCAGCAGTACTGTCCTGTGGGTCCTGCATGTCCAATTTATACAGCATACAGTCAAGCAGTTCAGACAAGAGCAGTTTCTCACCCAAATTGCTAGCAAACTCTGTAAGTAGCCTCTTCAATGCTCATCATCCTCTTAAAGTAGACTGGTGACCCCATTCTTGACATGTCTCACTGTCAAGAAAAGTCTAAGTTCTTAAAATATTTTAAATGCCATATTTCATAGGTCTTTGAAGTGTTGAAGATTATATATCTAACTGAAATATATCTCTGTATATCTAGAAAACCTAATTAACATGACTAAAAGTTAGATTATTATAGATGACTATTAATCTGTATTTCTTAATTATACATTACATTTTAAATGAGTTACATAAACATAATGCCTTAAACAAGAGTAGAAACACATATATAACAAAATTGACCTTAAATTTGTATCAATAAACCCAAATCCATACTAATGTGTTTATCTCTATATCATATCCCCCTTATTTTTTTAGAAAAAATTGACTGTGACCATTAACCATTTATAATCAACCCCTCTTAAATAAAAATAAACACTTACAAATGATATTTAGAGAATTTTGGCATAGTTTTCTCCAAATTGCTTCCTGCTACCTATGGACAAAGTATCTTTAGGGTTCATGAAGATTTTTTTCAGGGTCTTGTTCCATCAAATCACCTTAACCTAAAGGGAATCCATGGGTTCTCATCTTCTGTGGAAACAAATTCGAACCTCTTTTCCAAAGCAATATATTCTTAAACTAAAATTTTGAAGTCAAGATACCTTTAAATTATCTATGTTGGTTTAGCTTATCAGCCCCCCAAAATCAAATGTCTCTCTGTAGTCAAAAAATTCAAAGAAAACACAATAATATATATAATCCAGAGTCTCTGTGAATTTTCCATCTTTACATGGCTTTTTTCTATTTCTTTTAAATATTTATTTTATTATCTTTAATCTTTTAATCTATGACTGTCTGTATTCTTTCTTTTCTTTCTTTTAAGCCCATGCACATTTTTTAAACACACTGTAACCTATTTAGAAGTTTTTTTTTAATGTTTGAATCTAATCTATTGTGTATATGAATCCTTTTCTGACGAGGAGTGTTTTGAAAATTGTAAGCAGCGTGGTTGTGTGGCCCTGGATTCTGGCTCTGCTTCTCTCCTCTCAGCCTTTCAACATAGCGGAGGTACATTCACTGGCAGCTCTGGAACCACCAGGTGGGAGTTGTGCTCACCACCTCAACTCTGGGAAACAGTGAGCAAGACATAAATTCTTTTTTTATTTCTGAATAAAAGCTAAATCTGCAATGTAATGCACTGTGAGGCTTGGAAATGTCTCTGTGTACCATGGTGGGAAATCACCATGATCTACTGTCCGTGCACCCCTAGCAGACCCAATCAGGCTCCTCCTCACCCTAAGCAGGTGGATCAGAAGTGGATGGTGGGCCACGAGGGTTGGCTAACACAGTTAGGTTAGCCCCAAACGTTCAGGTGCCAGATGTAGCTGGAAGCATTTTCTGTCCCTCTGGTCCCCCTGAACCAGTTTCCCTCCACACTATAGGTCCCCTCCACCACTTATGATGTAATCACTCAGACGCTAAATATCACTTTCAATTGCTTGACCAAAGGCTTAGGCTTTTTACTGGCTAGCTTTAACTATAAATTAACCCATTTCTATGAGTTTATAATTCACCACGAGGCTTGTGGCTTGTTACCTCACATCTTGCTTCCCCAGCAGCTATGACAGCTCTTTGACTCTGCCTACTCTCTCTCTCTCTCTCTCTCTCTCTCTCTCTCTCTCTCTCTCTCTCTCTCTCTCTGCTCAGATTCCCCACCTGATTTATTCTGCTAAGCCATTGGCCAAAACAGCTTTATTCATCAACCAATAAAAGTCTCACATATTTGCAGCGTACAGAAGGATATCCCACATCACAAAATTATTTATTGAAACATTTGTCATTTTTTCCATTGTGTGTTTTAAGCATCTTCATCAAAATTCACTGATTGTAAATACATGGATTATTTCTGGTCTTGAAAAATGTATAGGAAAAAACTCATAGATTATTGTTGCAAATATAAGTTAATTCAGTCATTATGGAGGAAAATATGGAGATTTCTCAAAAATTGAAAATAAAAATACTGCATGAGTCAGCAATCCTACATCTTGGAATTTGTCCAAAAGAATTCAAACCAGTGTCAAAATCTCTGTGCTTTCATGCTGTTATTGCAACACAATTCCTAACAGCCAGCACATGGAATCTGTCCAAGTAGCAATTAGTAAATGAATGGATACACAAACTTTGGTATAATGAAAATTGAATAATACTTCATCATTAAAAACATGAAATTCTGTCACTTGTAATAATACCCTGTAGGGTGTTATGCTAACTGTAAAAGTCAGGCACAGGAATACAAATACATGGTGGTCTCACAAATGTCACGTTGGGCAAGGTTCTCTAGAAGAATGGAATTGATTGAATGTGTGTAATTCATAAAAGAGGATTTACTAGAAGGGCTTACAGCTAACTGATAGGGACTTGGCAGTACTACAATAGCCATCTGCTTGCTGGGCAACGCTGATAGGCCAGCAGTAGTTCAGTCCACAAAGTTGAATGCCTCATCAATCCAAATTCAATTCAGAAGGCCTAGAAGATTCCTGGAAAGCTGCTGGACTTGGGTCTATGTTGGAAAGCTGCAGAAGCTAAAGTCTGATGTCAGCGAAGAGCAGACATGTTCACAGCAAGAACTGAAGAGAGGTGGGTAAGCACACAGTTTCTTCCTCAAACCCCTTTTACCTGGGCCACCTGCCAGTAGGTGCCATCTACTGTGAGAGGGTCTCCTCAGTCATCAGTCCTTCCCATAAGTACCCTCACAGAGCCACCTAGAGGTGTATCTCTTCATTGATTTGAGATCATGTCAAGTTGGCAATCAAGACTAATATAAGTTAAATCTTTAAAAAGTCTAACACACAAAGCAGAAATTAGAATAGGAATTACTAGAAGTAAAAGAACAAGAACAGAAAATGTGGAATTTTGCTTCAAAGGGAAAACAGTTTCTCGTAGGAAGCAGAAATACATTTTTAAGATTTATTGTAAAATTGAGTGTCTACAGTTAACAATAATTTGGATTTTTAAAAATCTAAAAGAGTAAATATCAAATATCACATGACAGACAAGAAAATGAAAGATGTATAACAATTTATTTGATTTAATCTCTCATATTTTTATACATATATCAAAAAACCACATTGTACTTCTGTCTTAGTGTACTATTGCTGTGAGGAGATATAATGACCACAACAACTCTTATTAAACAAAACATTTAATCAGGGCTTGCTTACAGTTTCAGAGGTTTATTCCATTATCCTCTTGGCTGGGAGGATGTTGGCATGCAAGCAGACGTGGTACTGGAGAAGTAGCTAAGAGTCCTACATCTCAATCCATAGGCAGCAGGAAGAGCAAGAGCCATTGGGCCTGGCTTTGGGCTCTTGAAATCTCAAAGTCCAGGTATAGTAACACACCTCTTTCAATTAGGCCACATATACTCCAACAAGGCCACACCTCCTAATCCTTTTAAATAATGACATTCCCTGATGACTAAACATTCAAATATATGAGCCTATGGTAGTCATTATGATCCAAATCACCACATACTCCATAAATACATGTAATTATCATTTGCAAATTATAACAATTTTTAAAATTAATTTATTTTGATAACACCAAGTAAAAATTGTATTTTCCAAAGAGGAAAAAGACACAAAATGCTATCAGAAGATTTATAAAGGGATTGAGTTATTATTCTAGTCCTGTGAGAAGTATTGGTAACCTTGATAATGAGACATGAGGGTAAAAAGTATCTAAGCCCAATGAAATGGTTCTGCAAGAATAAGGAAGCAAACTGGGTAGTGGTAGTGCACACCTTTAATCCCTGCACTCAAGAGGCAGAGACAGGCAGATGTCTATGAGTTCTAGGCCAGCCTGGTCTACATTGAGTTCCAGGACAGCTTAGGCTACCCAGAAAAAAAAAACATACATGTATATATGGTAGTAGAAAATTTTCAAATAATAGGTTTACTAGTAAATTGAGAAAACAAAATAGAGAGAATGGAGTCAACAGGATTTTTGAAAGTTGGAGATTATATATGAGCATGATGACCACAGTGATTCTGCATCTGGGGAGGGCTAGTGGTGTAGGAAAAATGCGAGTTAGTGTGATATTCCCAAACAGTGGGAAAGGGGAAGGATCTGCTACTCAGTAAGACACAATGTGTGAATGCTGAAAGATACAGGGAGAACAGAGTTCATGTGCAGGTAAAGGCTGGCATGGCTGAGTAATGGAAGCTTGCAGGCATTTTTTCTTTCCTTTCTGATTCACTGAGTTCATAGGAGCAAGTGCATCATCTTAAAGGAGGGAGCAAGAAAAGTAGCTGGAACTTTGGCGGATGAGTGGGAAATAATTTACTAGGACAATGAGACAGCCACAAACTCGGAAAGTGCATTCAGGCTGTTCAGCAGCACTGAGGCCCCACTATTGCAGTGTCAAGCCCTCCATGCTCGGCCTCCCAATGATCACCTAATAACCATCACTGGTTGGCTGTTAGGGATTGTGTTGTGCATGAAACACAGATCTGGGGTTCTTTTATCATTACTGCATTTCCATTCTTTTTTGCAAGCTGCTGAGTTTGAGAAGCTGAATGTCCATATGAGATAAATGTGGTGACTCACACCTATCTACCCTATCTCTCCAGAGACTGAGGCAGTACTGCTACAAGCTAGAGGCTATCCTGGCTATATAGTAAGCCTACTTCTGCTATTGGGTGTGACTCTATCTCGAAGAACAAATGAATTAACATTTGAATGAAAGAATGAGCAAATGGTATCTTTCCCTTTTAATACAATGATTCACTCATCTTTCCAAGAATCATGGTTCTTGACCCACATTCTGTTGTTCTCTCTGATCCTTTGCTCTCAGCAGCCTGCTTACACACATGAGTGGAACACTGAGCCATTTGTCCTTCAAGAGGGATAGACATTTGTTGAAGAAAATAAATGATAGAGCATTCAGATGTAGCTCAGGAGTGGAGAACCCACTTAGTATTCACAGGGCCCTAGATTCCACACCCAGTGCTGGGAAAACAGGTAAGTTGTAGATTACACACCCAGTGCTGGGAAAATGGGTAAGCTGAATTTCCTATTAGTAGGCTGTTGTCGGGGGTTTCTGTCCTGCCCGGTTCCTGCAGTTTTTAAGTCCCAAAGAAAATCACAGAGAGTCTACATTAGTTATAAACTGATTGGCCCATTAGCTCAGGCTTCTTATTAACTCATTATTCTTATCTATGTTAGCCACATGGCTCGGTACCTTTTTCAGTGGGGCAGGTCACATCTTTCTTCTGTGGTTGAGACAAGACTGGGGAGGAATGGGCTTCATTCTTCCCAGAATTCTCCTGCTCTCATTGACCCGCCTCTACTTCCTGTCTGGTTGTCCTGCCTATACTTCCTGCCTGGCTACTGACCAATCAGCGTTTATTTAAAACATAATTGACAGAGTATAGACAATTGTTCCGCACCAGTAGGGAACATTTGCTCCATCTGTATTACATCACAAATGAGAATGCCATGACAGACTTGGTCTTTGGACTTTCACCTCTTAATAATGTTTTGCCTAATGTCTTTCCATTTTGTAAGGTCCAGCTTCTTTTCAACAGTTTATATCTCAATAACTGAATGGTCATATCAAAATGCCAAGTTGGAGTCCACCACCCAAAGGGAACCCCTGACCTCCTGTGCTGAGTGTGAGAATCTCTCTCCGCATGGGGCACGGGGACAGTGCCAGAACTCACACAGAGTGTCTGACCCTGAAAGCAGACTGTAAAATGAGAACAATGAGAGCACAGGGTGCATTTCTTATTCTCTTAGCCAGTATGCACCCAGATGCATTCATTCCAAACTGAGGTTCATGTGGTATGCTTTGTGGCAGGCAGAGGGTCCACATGACTTAACGTCCAGTCTCCAGTGGAGAGTAAGTCAGAAATGAGGATCCACAGAAAGTTATAAGATACTGCAGACATCAACATCCATAAGGAACCCACCATGTGACTTTAAGCAGATTACAGCTACTGGAATTCCTCCTTTGTCTACCAAAGCGATAATAGCAATGATAATAGCATATGATATGGGATGCCCTGTTCACTGACTGGGATTGTTGATACCTGTCTTTTCATGGGTAACTTTTCTTCTACGCAACTCCACAGATGCCCAGCAAAGACACATCCTTCCCGGTGTCAGCAGTGATGTGTTGGAATTCTCTGACTGTAAGACAGAGGCTGACGTCTCAAAATTAGACATGGAACAACTAAGCTAACCAGAACTCAACTCTAAGTCAAGGGCCTTTGAAACTGCTCAAGAGTTGAGATTAGGAGAAAGCTTCCACAGAACTCACCATCTCACAAATGTCAGGTCACACAAGGCAACCACTCATGGAAAGTGATTCAAACTTTATGTTAAAAAAAAGTAAATAAGTTCCATTGAGAAATACCAGTAGGCAATAAAATAACCAATCATAGTGAAATACATACATGGCATGCTTTACTAAATTAGAAAACATAAGAGGTATATACTGTCATATCAAAAAGATCTACTTGTTATCTGCATGTGGTGCCACGTTTGGATTCCAGTTGTACTTGGGAAACTGCGGCAGGAAGATTGAAATTCACAAATTCACAGTCAACCTGGGCCACAGAGGAAGGCTCAGTTAGTCACAAAAATAAATTATAAAAAATTGTAATTTTTTTCTCAACTTAAGATATAATTCTATTGTATTCCTATTAAAATCCTTTCCACGTTAGGAGACAGGGAGAGGGTGGGGCTTGAGAAAACTATTCCAAACCTAATATCCCCACATCATGACAGTTTTTCTCACCCTTACTCTGTTTTGCTGGGTTTTTTTTAGTGTGCCAAGTGTACTTGATAGCTGATTCTTGTTTCATATTTATATTGAATTTTTTTCTAGTACAAATATCACATTTTCTTTCCTTCCTTAATTATAATAATGATTTCTCAAGACTGAACTAAATTAATGTTGGTACTTAGAGTACTTCCTGTTTCTATCACTAGTTTTGATTTATGCTTATTTTGATATCAATACTTCTATTTTAATCATGATATGTTTATAATACAGAGTATCTTTATTTTGTGTGTATATATGCATAACTATGCTATATATATGTGTGTGTGTTGAAGTTGAGCAGCAGTACTCCTCATGGGTGGACAGTGCTGCTCCAAGAAGACATGGTTTATTAAATGAAAATGTCAGTGCCAGGCATGAGATACCCATATTAGTTATTGGTTAGAGCCCCCAGAGGCATCTAAAATACCACAGGCTATTGTTACTGTTTCTGGCTGCCCACCATAACTAGATGGTAAGGTTCTATTGATCAAGACACCACTCACCATGGGCACAGAATATAGAGAAATAAACTGTGACCCACTAGGAAACTCTTCCCTGTTGATAGAAGACACAATTACCAGGAAGTGCTATGAAGGAGCAATACTTCCTGGCTTACTCCCCATCCCTTCCCTGGTTTCCATTCTTATAAAAACACAAGGACCACCAGCCCAGGGACGGCACTGTTCACAATGAACTGGAACTTTCTACATTAATCCTCCAAATCCAACCCCCCAGTCTCATCACCAGTTCTGTAACAGAATACCTACTGCGGCCTCACCTCCCTTCCTGCCTTCATCTCCAACAAATCATACAGACCTTACCCCGCAATCTTTGTCCTCCACACTCATGGCTTACTTACAGTCCCCTACTCCAGCAGGCATTCCCTGGGAATCAAAAGGACAGTGGGGCTAGGAAAACATGTAGACTAATGAAGTGGCATTTCAATTGTATTTTAATAAATAAAAACTGCCTGAAGATCTGAGAGTAAAACAGTCCCCGGGGGGCAGCCTTACAGACCAGGTTATGGTAAAACACACCTTTAATCCCAGTAGCCACACTAGTTGCCATAGAAACTGGGAGGCGCATGCCTTTAATGATGGTAGTGTACACTTTTAGCCCCAGCCCTAGAGAAGATTATAAAATGGGAGAAAACAGCTCTCAATAGACAGGTTCGCCGGGCGGTGATGGCACATGCCTTTAATCCCAGCAGTTGGGAGGCAGAGGCAGGTGGATCTCTGTGAGTTCGAGCCCAGCCTGGTCTACAAGAGCTAGCTCCAGGACAGGCCCCAAAGCCACAGAGAAACCCTGTCTCAAAAAACCAAAAAAAAAAAAAAAAAAAATAGACGGGCTCATTCTGAGATTTCAGGAGGAAGGATGGCTGTTTTGCTTTTCAGATCTTTAGGTTAAACCCCAATTTCTGATACTGAGTTTTTATTAATTGTGCATCAGACTAACTGCAGATCTTCACCTCTCCCTTCTCTCCTGCAAATCCAATTCCCAAGCCTCACCCCCATCTCCATAGTAGACCAGCTAGAGCAGCTTCACCCCCTTCCTTGCTCCCATCCCCAGGAGATCAGGTAGATCTCTTCTAACCATCCTCCCAAACCATGACTTTATCCCAGCACCCAACTCTAGCAGGAGTTCTCTGGAAACCTGCCAGCCAAGTCTGCAGAGAAGCAAGAAGGACAGCAAAGCAGGTGGGCTAGCTTCAGATCTCCACTCTCCTCCCCCCCCCCGTCTCCTCCATATCCAGTCCCCCAGTGTCATTGTCACTACCTGTTGGGGCCTCTCCTCACTATTTTCCCCATTCTTAGTTGAGTAAATGATCCTGATGGAATACCTTGTTTTCTTCCCTCCCTTGGAGCACCTCAGCCATTCCCCATTCTTAAGTATCAAGTTCCAATACCTAGAAACACATTTTACCCAGAAATTCCAGGGAAAATACCAGAATCCATACCAGGCAACACCCATCTGCCACACCCTTGTAGGAACCAGAGAGGGCAACAGAAACTAAGGAACAAAACACCCACCAGACAATAATAAGACCAGATATCAGCACCTAGAATAATAACCTTCCCAAACCCAGATGTCTAAATGTCAACATAAAACTATAATCAATAACAAACAGTACAATATGTTCCACTAGAGTCTAGCAACCCTACCATAATAGCCAACATAGGTAAATCACAACAAAAAGACCTTAAAACAGCCTTTATGAATATGATAGTGGTCCTTAAATACAAAATAAATAAATCCCTTAAAGAAATATATGAAAACACAAACAGTAGAAGGAAATGAATGAAATAGCGCAGGGCCTGAAGAAAGTGGAAATAGAATCAATAAAGAAACACAAGCTGAGAGAAATATGGTAATTAAAAAATTATGAACTAAAACATGTATCTCAGTGACAAGCCTCACCAAAAGAATACAGGAGATGGAAGGAAGAATCTCAGGCATTGAAGACATAATAAAAGAACTGGATAGCTTGGGTAAAGAAAATGCTAAATCTAAAAATATCCTGGCACAAAAACTCCAGGAAATCTGAAACACTATTTGAAAACCAAATCTAAGAATAATAGGAATAGAGGAAAGAGAAGAAATATAGGTCAAAGGTGCAGAAAATATTTTCAATGTTCATAGAAAATAATTTCCTTAACATAACGAAGGAGATGCCTATATAGATATAAGAAGCACACAGAACACCAAATAGACTGAACCAGAAATAGAGTCCCTTTGGCACATAATAATCAATATGCTAAGCATACAGAAAGATAAAAGAATATCAAAAGATGCAAGGGAAAAAGATGAAGTAACATATAAGGGCAGACTATTGGAATACCACTTGATTTCTCAATGGAGACTTTAGAAGATGGAAGGGACTAGATATCTATTCTACAAATTCTAAGTGAACACAGATGACAGCCCAAACTACTATATCAAGCAAAATTTTCAATCATCATAAAGAAAATGAGACATTCCAAGACAAAGCCAATTTTTAAGCAATATCTATATACAATTCTATCCCTAAAGAAGGTGCTAGAAGGTAAACTCCACCTAAAAGATTAACCACACACAAGAAAACACAAGAAATAAATAATCTAAAACAAACCAATCAAATGATGGGAAATACACACACACACACACACACGCACACACAGACAGAGAGAGCACAACCACAAAACCACAAAATACCAGCAATCAACAAACACTGTTCATTGATATCTCTCAATAGCAACTGTCCCAATTCTCCAATAAAAAGACACAACCAACAAAATGGATATGAAAGCAGAATCCATCCTTCTGCTGTATCCAAGAAACACAACATAACATCAAAGATAGATGTACCCTTGATACATCTCATGGTAAAATGACGGAAAAAGAAATTCTGAGCAAATGGACTTAAGAAACAAACTAATATGGTCATTTTAATATTTGACGAGATAGACTTTGAACCAAAACTAATCAGAAGATAAGTTAGGGAAGGACATTAAATATTCATCAAAGGAAAAAATCCATCAAGAAGACATTGTAATTCTTAACACCTATGCACCAAACACAAGGACATCCAAATTCATGAAAGAAACTCTACTATAGTTTAAATCACATGTTGACCCTCATACACTGAGAGAGGAAAACTTCAAAACTCCACTTTCGACAATAGATGGGACATCCAGAAAAATCTAAGGCAAGAAATGCTGGAGTTAAAAGGTGTTATAAACCAAATGGGCCTAACAGATATTTACAGAACATTTCACACAAACACAAAAGAATATACCTACTTCTCAGAGCTTCATGGAATTTTCTCCAAAATTGGCTGATGTAGGATTCCCCTCTATATTCTGTAAATATATTATATTGCCATTAGTTAATAAAGAAGCTGCTTTCGGCCAATGGCTTAACAGAGTAAAGCCAGGTAGAAAATCCAAACAGAGATGTAGAGAGAGAATAGGTGAAGTCAGAAAGAAACCATAAGAGAAACACGCTTGCTGGAGCTTGCCAGAACTTTGCCAGTAGGGCACAACGTTGTGGTGATGCACAGATTAATAGAAATGGGTTAATTTAAGATATAAGAGCTAGCTAGGAATACGCTAGAGTCATTGGCTAAGCAGTGTTGCGATTAATATAGTTTCAGTGTGATTGTTTTGGGTCTGGGCAGCCAGGAAATGAATAAGCAGCCTCTGTCAACAATTGGCTACATACTTGGACACAAAGAAAGTCTTAAAAGGTACAAGAAAATTGAAATAACACCTATCTGAGCACCGTGGGTGCATTAAAACTGGATATCAACATCAGAAAGCTTGCAAACTCATGGAAACCGAAAAGTTTATTAAAGAATAAAAAAAGAGTCAAGATACAAATTAAGAAAGAAATTAAAGACTTCTAGAATTGAATGAAAATGGAATACACAACATACCAAAATATATGGGACACAATGAAAGTATTCATAAGAAGCAAGTTCATAGTATTAAATGCCTACACACAAAAAAGTTGGAGCAGTCTCATACTAGTAAATTAGCACACAAGAAATCTCAGCCTTCCTAATTCTGTGAACCTTTAATATTAATCCTCATGTTGTCATGACCCCCATCATAAAATTATTTTTGTTGCTATTTCATAACTATAATTTGTTATTGTTATTAATAGTAATATAAATATCTGATAAGTGGGATATCTGACAATCACCTCCCAAAAAGTTCACAACCCGCAAGCTGAGATCCATTGCACTAGAACAAGAAAAAAAATCACATCCCAAAGTAATGCCAAGAAAAATCAAACCTGGGGCTGAAATTAATAAAGTAGAAACAAGCAAACAAACAAAGAGCAATACAAAGAATCAATGAGATAAAGATTTGGTTCTTTAAAAAAAAAGTCAGTAAGATTGACAAGCCCTTATCAAAATTAACTGAACAGCAGAGAGTACATTTCCAAAATAACAAAAGTAGAGATGAAATGAGACACATAACAACAGACGCTGAAGAAATCCAGATAATCACAAGACCATATTTTAAAAACCTGTAGTCCATTAAATTAGAAAACCCAAAAGAAATGGATAATTCTCTTGATGCATAACACTTACCAAAGTTAAGCCAAGATGAGATATGCCTTTTTTTAAACAGACCTACAATCCCAAGTGAAATAAAAACAGTACATACATGTCTGTCAACCAAAAAATAAAACCCTGGGCCCTGATGGTTTTAGTGCTGAAAGAAGAATTAATGCCAATACTCCTCAAATTATTCTACAAAAGAGAAACAGAAGGGACATTGTCTAATTCATTTTATGAGGCCACAGTTACCCTGATACCCAAACCACATGAAGGCCTAACAAAGAAAAATTGCAGACCAAGTTCCCTTATGAGCATAGATGTAAAAATACTCAATAAAATACTTGCAAACCCAATTCAAGAACACATCAAAACAGATCATCCACCATGATCAAGTAAGCTTCATCCTGCAGATTCAGGGATGGTTCATTATATGAAAATCAATTAATATAATACACCATATAAACAGACTGAAAGACAAAAACCAATCATCTCATTACATACAGAAAAGGCCTTTGACAAAATTCAGCACAACTTCATGATAAATGTCATAGTGAGGTTAGATATATAAGGGACATTCTTCAACATAATAAAGGCAATTTATAGGAAGCCATAGCCAATATCAACTTAAATGCAGAGAACTCAAAGCAATTCCACTAAAATCAGGAACAAGACAGGTTGTCCACTCTCTCCATACCAATTCCATGTAAAGCCATAATACAAATAAAGGAAATCAAGGGATACAAATTGGAAGGAAATAATTTAAAGTATCTTTATTTGATACTTTTATGGTATGATAGTATACACAAATAACCCTAAAAAATTCCATCAGGAGGGCTGGAGAGATGGCTCAGAGGTTAAGAACACTGCCTGCTCTTCCAAAGGTCCTGAGTTCAATTCCCAGCAACCACATGGTGGCTCACAACCATCTGTCATGAGATCTGGTGCCCTCTTCTGGCCTGCAGACATACACACAGACAGAATGTTGTATACATAACAAAAAAAAATAAATAAATCTTTAAAAAAAAAATTCCATCAGGATACTCATATCGCTGATAAGCATTTTCAGCAAAGTAGCTAGATGTAAAATTAACAAACATCAGTTTCCCTCCTACATACAAATGACAAAAGTTTGGAAAAGAAACAACACCATTTACAATAGTTTCAGATAATGTAAGATGTTTTAGGGGATCTCTAATGAAGCAAATGTAAGACTCATATGATAAAAAAGATTTAAAAAAAAAAAACCTTTATGACATAGTAAGTCTTTTTGCCTTGTACTTTTTGTTGTGTTTTTTTAAAAGAAGGGGTGACCCAGCAGCTTGCTGCAGCTTGCTGCAGGTCCCCAGACCACGCGGTCTCTGTGGCGGGCGGGCGGCCACGCGGCTAGTCTCCGGGTCCCCATATGGGCTGTGCGGCGGTACAGACAGACCAAAGAGAGCTGGGTAGGCGCACTATGCAGAGTTAAACATTTATTAGATGGGTGATGGAGAAAAGAAGAGAAGATAGAGATAAAGAGAGACAGAGAGAGACAGGGAGATAGAGGGAAGGGGGGAGAGGGGAGAGAAGCAGCTGCTGCTCCCGTGAGAGCGGAAGAGGAAGAGAGGCAGAGAGTTAGGGTCAG
>PVIU01005949.1:0-95927 GCA_004026605.1 Ondatra zibethicus
GCTTGAAACCTGCCTGCATTTTTTTATATTTTTTTCTGCCACCTTGTGCCTCTGCAGGGGAGGGGGCAGGTGCAGCAAAATCCGAGAATACTTTTCTTTTTTATGGAAGATGCTGTTTCTTGTGATTTCTCAGATTCAGTAGCTGTGTGTTCAGTTTTCATGTCTTAGTATCTGCTAATGAAACAGGCCTGTGAACAAAATAGGCATGCAATCTACCTGATGCCAGCTCTGGCCTTGAAACACATGATGTGGCTTACATGGAAAAGCCACTATTTGCTGTGCCAGCACGGCAACTGTAGTTCTTCTGAGTGAGGGATGTTGGGATTAACACACAACACAACTTCAGGTTCTGCAGACAAGCCTTTATTCCACTTTCTCACACAGTATACATAGCCCTCAGCAGGGGAGGCCGAGCCAGCAAAAGCAGGAAGTTCATCACTGCAACTCACATGGCATAGGGGTAACCATCCTTAGAAACATTGCTGAAAACACCAGATTGTTCCTGTTTTTGTTCCTGTTTTCAACCAACTACAAGAGTGCAAAACAGATCAAGTGGGAGTGCTAAGGCCTGTCCTCAAGGGACCCAACAATTCCCCCTTTTTATTTTAAAAGCATGAGAGCCCCTCTCTTAGGACTCCCCCAGATAGAGGCTCTTACCCGTCTATGGGAGGCCTTAATCCCTGTCTTAGGTGAGCTCTCTATACCAGGACAGTTGCCCATCATAGGGATTCCTCATGACTTCTGCAGCATCTGCAGCCAGACTTGGGGTGTTTCCTGATTACTGGAAGACAGCCCAAGCAACACTTGTCGAGTGACAGTGTGCTGTATGTGGGATTGCCACATAAAGCAGCAGAGAATCCAAAAACAGATAACCCCAATAGCAATATCAGCGCAAGTGAGAGCATTCCAGACAATCGCTGGACTCAGCCCCCAAGCTGGGCTATGGAATTCCACCAACTGGATCCAGACACAGCAGGGACCCATGTGCTATTAATACTAACAATATGATGAGCTGTCTGCAGGGTAAAATTAAAAAAGGAGGAATTCCAAGGGCCATCCAAACATGCATTCAACTGTACAACATTAGCAGGTGTAACGTACAAGACATTTGTTGCAGGAGCCAAAGGGAATCCAACCGCTCTTGCAAAAGTGCAGTCCATCAATCCAAATTCAAAAGTCCAAGTCCAATATGAGAGTCCAGCACACTCTGTGTATGCAGGGACTCGCTAACCCTTCCAGACAGCTGATCCACAGTCTCTGCAGTCACAGCTGTCTGTGAAATGGCAACTCCAGCAACCATAGCCGCAGTGGAAGCAGCAACAATTGCAGCTCTTATCCCAAAGTCTCACCTCTGTTGATAAAGGATGATCTTCTGACGTTCTTGAGACACAAGCACGGGAAGAGGAATTACAGCAGGCACTCAAATGATCAAGGCTCCATCAGAACCATCCAAGCAATTACTCAGCTTGCAGATCCTGGAAGAACAATTAAGAATATCACCCTCCAAAGTGCCATTCCACAATACAAAGAAAAATGGGGGCAGGAACAAGCAGAGGATCGAATAGTCATATTGCATCCAGCAGTATAACAAATCAGGCTCTTGAGTGATACATTCGCCCCACATAACTGTAGGGTGGAGATTAAAATCTCTATCAAGCATCCCAACACTGAGGAGCAGCCTTGGGACCACAGGTCAAATCCTCTTTCAGGATGGGATGCAGTATATTTCTAAATCCTATCACCCTACTATGAGTATGATTATTAGTAAAGTCTGCAGTAGAAGCATTATGCAATAATAAACATCCATGATGAAAGGAGGACTCCTTCACCAATGACAGGTTAGCAAAAAGTGAGGGAAAGAGGGGGTTATTTTTACTAACTGGCATTAAAAGTTGGGGATTTCTCACCAGAGTCCCCATCACCCATGATTCTCTTGTTGTTACCAGAGTAATCACCTGGAGCATAAGGAGCATCGTGGTCTTCATCCTGGGTCACCAGCCTTATGCACCACTCTGGCACTCAAATTGGTTTATCAACTCCTGGAGGAAAAACACATACAGCCCCCCTCACCTCAACCACATAGCTACCTGAAGGAGATCTGGACAAAAGCAACACAGCAGACATGTTAACATGGAAAGGGGAAGTCCCTCAGGACCCCATCCCTAGACAACTGAAATCAACAACAGAATGCTGCAGAGGGATAATTCGTGTTTCTGAGGAATGAACCCCCTTTCATTAATGGTTATCCAGCCCCAAGTGGTCAGCTCTGAAATCATATAATACAAGCAACACAGAGCAGGTTGTGTTTATATATTTAATTCTTTACATGTAGCTATAAGTAACAATGAAAGAAAAGGAGGCTATGAATTTGAGAGACAGTGAGTGCAGAAACATGGAAATGGCTAGAGGGAGGAAATAAAAAGGGGATGAATGACATGATTACATTTTAATCATAAAATTAAGAATATTAAGGTGTTTATTATGTGTGTGTGTGTGTGTGTGTGTGTGTGTCTGAGCACACATTTGCCATAGTTACAGTTGTGTATGGTCAGAGGATAACTTTCAGCAGTCAGTTCTCTTCTTTGCTCTGTGGGTTCTGAGGATTGACTTAAAAGCTTTAGGCTCAGTACCAAGTACTTTTACACACCCAGCCACCCTGTCTCTCAGGCTCCAACATAACATTTTTAGAGATATGAAGAAAATGTCTTAGGAGTCCACTCTGGATTGGATCCTCAGCCTGGACGGACATATAATTTGACTCCATTTGTCCATTTGGCGAGACTGCGAACAAGTGGTTGTGGGTTTTGCAGTTGAGGATTCCTCACTCCCTTATCTTTAAAAGTGAACTCTTTAGCTCATCAGTCTTCTCTCTTATTTTTTTTATTAGCAGCTGAAGGCCAGATGTGTGTTGATACTGTGTATTGATAATAATATATTATTTGCCATCTTACTGCAGAAATTAGGTTCTGTGAGTATTTCCCTTTATATAGCAAAGGTAGTCTTTTCTCCAAACTTACCTCAAGTGTCTGCAGCTTCTGCAGTAAAGACAAGGCTGATTTTAATCATTCTCCCAGATAGAACTTCTGCTATATCACTAGTTTCTGAAGCCCACTCTTTTAGACCAGGCTAGCTATGAACTCGGAGATCGCTACCTACCTCTGCCTCCCAAGTTCTAGGATTAAAGTTGTGCACCAACATGCTAGGTTAAATTGAGTTACTTTAAAGATTAATCTATATACTAATGTTTCAGTATTACTGCATTTCTAGTGCTAAAGCTAGTCTCTGTTGTTATAATGATGAATCAATAAAAATTTACTGACAAAAAACAGTAATCTCTTGTGCTTATGGATCTTCTATGTCAAAACTTTGAGTAGGATCCAGATAGGATGGTTTATCTGTGCCTTGTGGTTTCTGGATCTTGATATGCTAAGACTCAAAAGCATCTAAGAGTGACTGGGTTTATAAAGGGCAGAGGCACATAAGAATTTTTCCACTCAAATGTCTGCCACATAATGCTCTTGGCAGGACCTTTAGTGGCCTAGTGTGCCTGAGTCCCAGGCTTACACTGCAGATGTTACCAACCTAATCTTTCCATGGCTGCTGCTTTGCCTTCTCTTCTGCATGGTGGGTAAATTCAAGTATCCCAAGAAAGCAAGATGAAAATATGAAACTTCTGAATGATATGGGCTTGAAAATTATATCACATAATTTTTAGTTGTAACTTTCTTCAGTCATTGATGGGTTCAGATGACAGGGAACATAGGATTTCACATGATGGCAGACCTAGTGTAATTGTACTATAATTAAAGGTTTTAAGTTTTGTATTTCCTCCTTCCCTTTCCTCCCTCCCAGCTGCCCTCCCTCCAAGCCCTCCCACCCACCCCCACTCTCAAGTCAATATTCTCTTTTCCTTTGATTATTACTGTTAAATTCTGAGACACAGAAGCTGGAGCTGTGACATCAGTGAAGATGAATGACAATGACTCATTGAGCCATTATTGGAAAATAGGTTCTTTATATAAGAAAACAAAATTTCTAAGGAACTATCTGATAGAGTATAATTATATAAAGAGAAGAGTTCAATTATCTTCTCTCTTTCTCTCCCTCTATATATATAAAGGAATAACTGCATGTGTGTACATGTGTGTGTGTCTATGTGTGTGAACTATGGTGCACAAGAGGATTTGGAGAGGGAGAGAGAGGGATGGAAATGATGTAAATTTGGTACTCATGTATGAAATTCTCAAAAAGAATCAATAAAACTAAGAAAGAAACACAAAAGATCTGGCTTGGACTGTGGTCCTCCATTGATTCTTCTCAGATACTATGGTATTATATATTAGCTAACCCAAAGTTCTCACTGACAAGCTACTGAGACTTGCTAAGCACTCATGCTATGTTTGAGTCTATTCTTTATTAGAAACCTCAAATGAAATAATTGGAGGATGAAAATAAAACAGAGTAGAACTCATTTCATTTATAGGAGTAAAGCAAAGTCATTTGAAAGTTTCTACTTTCCTTTAACTGCTGTGGGACAATGCTCTTGTACCCTGTAAAAATTTGTCACTTGATTTGGTTTAATAAAACGCTGATTGGCCAGTAGCCAGACAGGAAGTATAGGCAGGGCGACCAGACTAGGAGAACTCTGGGAAGAAGAAAGGCTCAGTCTGCAATCATCACCCAGAAGCAGAGGAAGTAAGATGAGAATGCCTCACTGATAAAAGGTACCAAGCCATGTAGCTAAACATAGATAAGAATTATAGATTAATAAGTTGTAAGAGATACTTAATAATAATCCTGAGTTTATAGGCCAAACAGTTCATAATTAATATAATCCTCTGCATGATTATTTGGGTCTGGGCAGCTAGGAAATGGAAGTGCAGTCTCTGACTACATTTAACTGTAATACTATTCTCAAGTAGCCACTTGGCCTTTCTAATCACTATTTCCCCATGAATGAAAAGGAGGGATTTGATTGAATGACTGACAATCCCATTTAGATTGTTCTGGATATTTTTAATGACATGACTTGGCAACTAAGTCATTCAGCTATAAATTAGAAGTTGGACCTGACACACAATAAATACCTACTGTTGAGACTGAATAACTGCCTACGCATTAGTATGACCTGTATCTGTCTTGAGAAATCTAGCTTTAAACACTTCAAAATCACAAATTTATATAGTTACATCACACAAGGCAGGCTTTAAGTCAAAACAGACACAGTAGAGGTGATATGAATGGCAATTAACTAATATTACGTAACAGATTTGAATATATATGCACCTAACACAAAACACCTAAATATATATAGTAAGCAATGACAGAAAAAAATGGAAAACAGATAGCCTTAAAATAATATTAAAAGCAATTTCAACATTCCATTTAGAAAGAACAAACTAGAATTTTTATTTGTTCTTTCATATCATAAGGTAATATAAATTGTCAGAGTTTGAACTTATCTTCAAATTATTTGGTTCAAATCATTTACTTTGTAAGAAGAGAAACTAGAGAGGTTACTAGTTACCTTAGGTCATGCTGCTAATTATTGGAAGAACTCCTAATTCTGTCAAAACCTGTTATGAATGTTCTGTTGAAGTGTTCTTGGAATAATTATAGTGTTTATTTGTTCACACATTGTGATTACAACTTTCTTAGATTTATTTGTGTGTGTGTGTGTCTTTTTTTTCAAAATCACACTCTTAGCTGTAACCATTCTTTCCTTCTTTGAAACAGATACATTTAGAGAGACAAAACATGATCATATTCACCAGAGGAACAGAACGGATACAATGACAACATTTTACAAGGGGAATTATTAGACTGGATTGCATGGTATGGTCTGGGTTGTCCAACAACAACTGTCTGTACTATCTCGAAGTGGCTTAGAACTCAAGGCAAGATGATTTGGTGATCTTAACTGGGACAAATTAAGTGCTACTCGCTTTCATTTCACATTGGGAGGATGAAAATCTGGGTTCCAGTATCATCAAATGATGAGAGCCTTACTGGCAGCAACAGTAGTTGGAGTAACTGGCAAAAGCATGAAGGAGAACAGAGAAAAGCTTTCTTGTCAGAGCTTTATACTCCATTGTACACAGAATGCACTACACACTCCAGAGAAGAGTATTCTCTCATCGGTCCTTCCATTAATTGCCCTGATAAACCTACTCAAATATGTGCCTTTGGATGTATACCAGATCCAATCAACTTGACAAACAAGATTAACTATCATGACACATGAATGAATTCATCAACTCACCCTAGTTAGGGAGCCAGTGACTGATCAAAATGAGGATACCATCAAAGTCAAACTTGGTGAACCAAGTTTATGTTGGGTTGTTTACAGGAATATGGATGAATAGTTACTTTTTAGTAGCAGAAATGACTCAAAAACAATTACATCACCAAAATCCCACCTCAGTCCATCTGACATTTCACAAAAACTGGAATCCTGGAGCACACTGCACAGTCTGTAGGCAGCTCAACAGGTCGGACAGTGTCTTTTCCAGGTAACCCATTTAGTGTGAGCTGTTCCCAGGCAGCTCAGCTGGTGTGAGAGTGTCTCTTAGCAATCCCTACTGCTTGCAGGGTTTTGGGGGAATGGGAACTAGTGAATCTGGTAAATTGAATGTCTTCCTGGAATTTTTTGAGTTATTTTCTTCCTTAGCTTATGAGTGTCCCTGCAAAATTGAATGTGCTCCCTCACTTAGAGCAGTGGTTCTCAACCTGTGGGTCACAACCCCCTTGGCAAACTTCTATTTCCAAACATATTTACATTACAATTCATAGCGGTAACTAAATTACAGTTCTGAAGTAGCAACCAAAATAATTTTTATGGTTGAGAATTTCACAGCATGAGGAACTGTATCAAAGGGCTTCAGCATAAGAAGGTTGAAAACCACTGCTTTATAACATCCTGTGTTTTAATAAACTTTCCACTGGGACAAAATACTTCATTGTGGAGGAAATTAAACTCAGAGTAAGGATTTTTAAGGACCACACTTACAATATGAATGAAAACTGTAAAAGATTTTTAAGAGTAAGAGTGAGAACAAGAAGTTCTGAACACCTTACTCTCTATAACATTTTTTTTATTTAATTCATATAATATATTGGGCCTCATGAGGCCTGGGCATGAGGCCCAGTGTAATTTCCTTAGCCTAACTTGAGTTTGGTGAGGCCTAGTGTAACATCTTGAGCCTAGCTCAAGTTTGGGGACCTGTCTCTGGCTACCCGACCTGGATCTGCCTCTGCCCAGCCACTTGCTAGTGTGGCAGAATATTATTGGCCCTTGTCCCTTACTCTGTGTCAACCCATTCCAAGCTTCTCCACCCCCATCACAACTTTATATAAGTCCCTGCTTGATACCATTAAACAGGATCCTGCTTTGACAGACTCCCGACTCAGTGTGTGTGTTTATCCCCGGTGCCCGGGGGAAGGCTGGGTTATTCGGCACTCACCATCCTGCTCAGCCTTGGGGAGAGTCCAGCAGTTCCAGTTCTGCCTCTGCTCTTTCTTCCAGAGAACCTGGCAGATTGGCACCCCCTGTGAGGATCTTTCTACCAGATAATAATAAAGCAGATGTGAGTGTTCTTTGAGAATGGCTAAAAGAAAACCCAGTCCTCAAACCATCTCTTTAATCCAGTGTAAGAATGGAGGGTCAGAGTTTCGGGATATGGTGAGGGTAGCGTTTTGTCAAATACTCACAGAGCATTTATAAATAACACATACATAATTTGACTCATTAGAAGCCTGAACCTACATAATTGCAGAATCTTTTATTATTTTACTATTTGAATCATCAGAAACAGTGGCAATAGTTTTCAACAAAATTTAGTTAACCTGCAGTAAGAGTAAAACTTCTCTTAATCGTGATAAGATGCTTTGGTGTCATTTCCCCACCACCTCCCTTTGGCTATCGCACCACTATAATTCTCGTCAGATAGAACAAATTAATTCAAACATTAATTAAATGTTCGAAAGACCTTTGCCAGACACCATCCCCCTCATCACTTACAGTATAAAAGTTAGGAGCAATGCAGAAGGACACAGTACATCTAACAAGGTGAGGGTATTGCTGGGAACTTGGGAATCTCTTCAAGTGTTATGTGTTACAGCACAATAGCTGGGCATTTTCCTCTGGGGGCTGACAGATACGGTAAAGTAAAAAATTAATGTATACAATAGTTCATGATTTGATTTTGATTTATTTTTGCACGAAAAAGGAGTTGGTGAGCAAAGTAGCTGTGATCAAGTAGAAACATGGCAACCACTCATTCTCCCAAATATTGATTGTATCACAAAAGTAATTGGTTGAGTCACCATGAAGCTGAGGGAATTCAGGAAACATGTTTATTTCTCCATAACACAGACACACACCCACACACCCTCTTAATGCATGACAAGAGTTTGAAGATTTTGGTATCTGAATATATTTCAGGATAGTTGACATTTGAAAACAAGTGCAGAGTTAAGAGACAATATACCCTGCCAGCATGTATATTTGGATCCTTTGGAATCTGTAGTCCAAAGATAACAGAAATACCTGAATTTTGACCAATGTAATCCCACTTTGAGTTCATATGCAATTATTTTACAGTTTATGAAATACAATCAGAGAAAATATCTCCCAGGTTTTAATATTCAATTACAAAATTTAATCTATGCTAGCCCTATTCATTTCCCTCCAAGAAACACAATAAGCTGACCAAGGAAAGAAAGCCTGCAGGTGTCTGCAGGGACAGGAGCATGAGGAGCTGAACTGAAACCTGGTCTGTGCCCACAGCAGCTTCCGGGAGTAGTGCGCCCCCGTAAGAGGCTTTGTGCAGTCCCACAGGTTCCAATAACAACAGCAACAACAAAACAGCATCAGATACTGAGAGGGAATTTCTCGCCTGAGCCTCTCACCTGACCCTGTGCTGGGACAGTCATGATGGTGGTGGTTCTTATGGCAGTGGGAAGGAAGCCTCTTTGCTTCCCTGTTGTGTCTTTGTAGCAGCTGGTGGTAGTAAGTGGATATGTATGTGTCTGTGAATGAAGATGGTGGGAAAAGATCACCTCACAGAAAGGATGCATGGTAAAGAGTTGGTCAGCAAATGGAAAATATGGAAAGGGTGTTGAAAAGAAGATAACACATTAAAAAATAGATTTTGTTTTTGTTCAAACTCTTCTGTGGTTGGCAAAGAATTGGATGTGATACATAACGTCTTCAAGTGCTCAGGCAAACCTCCGGCAGGAAGGAGGTCTCAATTCATGTTTTAATTAAATCTATTATTGATTCACAGGGAGCTTTCAGCCTCTGACACCATTGGCAGCGTCCTGGTTTGGGAGGAATGGCATTTCTACCTCCATGATAAAATCATTTAGATGTACTGTTCAAATTTCCCTACCTCAGAAAGCTACATAATTTTTATGACTATGAAAAAATGTATGATTTTTTTTGGAAAGAAAAAAACCCAATTCTCCCTAGTATATTTTCCCCCCAGGTCCAGCATCTTTTTTGAAACTAGAGATGACTTTTAAAATGAAATACTGCTTTGGGGAAAAAAGATAATTGGTGCCAAAGCAGACCAGACCTCAAATAAATGAATGAAAATGCACTGGTATTAGGTGATAGAAAGTGATTGGTGAGTTTAAGTCCAAGTGTTATTCTCATAAGTGAAACATAGTGGATGGGGGTCCCTCTGGAGAGACGGCGAGGTGGTTAAGAGCAAGTACTGCTCTTGTAGAAAGCACAAGTTCAGTCCCTAGCAAATGTGTTGGACAGTTCACACTTGCCTGTAACTCTAGCTCCAGGGAATCCAAGATCTCTGGCCTCCCTGGGCACATGCACTAATGTACACATAGTCACATGCATGCACACACAGACACACGCACATGCACACACACATACACACATGACTTAAAATAACAAAAGTAAATCTAAAAATAGTACTAAAAGAGAAATACAATAGGTAGGCATTTCATAACCAGAGATAAATGTGTTCTGGGGATCTGAACTCAAGCACTCATGTTTGTACGGCAAGCATCTTCCTCACTGTGCCATCCCTTCAGCCCCTTATCATGGTATCTCTAACACACAGACTTGGGTTCCTACAGTAATTAAGCAATTTTTTGCTAGCTAATCACATTATCTTATTACTTGTTTTCCAGTTGTCTCTCACATATAGTTATCCAGTTATAAGGCAATTATAAAGACCTCATTTTGAGAGAATGGAGGAACAGAACAGTTTCTTATGTATGGACCAATCATTTACTTGGTAGATGAAGTGAAACCAAATGTTTTAATATATATATATATAATATATAAAAATCTATTTCTGTAACTAAAAGATATCTTAGATTTGATATCATTTAAGATTAATTTTTATAAGTTAAATCTGGTTAGGAGCAGGGAGATATATCTATTTATAAATGACTAATTAATAAGGCACAAAATATTATAAAAGTAATAAAAATTTTCACTTTAAATTAGCAATCCTGATACCAAGAGCACTGATTCTCAACCTTCCTAATGCTGCGACCCTTTCACACAGGTTTTCATGTTGTGGTGATCCCAGTCCATAAAATAATTTCACTGATATATCATGCTGTAATTTTACTAAAGTTATAAATGGTAATGTAAATATCTGATATGAAAGTATCTGATATGCGACCCCTGTGAAAGGGTCAATGAACCTCCAACGGGGCCAAGATCCACAGGTTAAAACTCTGACGTAGATGCTGGTTCTGAATACTCCCTTTATTAAGACAACTGCAAACACTCAAAGCATAATCATTTCTCTCAAAGTAGGCTATGTCACATGGAAGTTTTATAAGATATTCTTACAATAAAACCGCAATAGCTGGCTTTTGAATTTGATGTAGAAGCAACACTTAGCAGTTATCTTTCTTCTCCCCATCTTGTCCTCCAAATAACAGAGTTACAGAAACTGAAGACATATTTCAGGAATGGAGACGCATTATGTGTGCTAAAGAGACATGGAAACTGAGATGGGAAGGTTAACTGATCACATGAAACCCAAATGCTCCAGAGAATTTAGCCCCTATATAATTGTTTTAATAGAAAGACAATTTTATATAGTAACATCACAAAGCTTTCAGTATACAGTTTTCAATTTATGTTAATATTTGATGACATGTAAATATCTAAACACTAAAAAGCACATTGATATTTAGAAAATATCAAGGTTTCTGGTATAAAATATTCAGCTATATTACAGAAAATATCACACCAATGTGTATCCTGAAGTAATTTAAAATGAAAATTTTTATTACTTTTATATTTTGTGCTTTATTCATTAGTCATTTATAAATTGATATATCTCCCTGCTCCTAATCAGATTTAACTTATAAAAATTAATATTAAATGATATCAAATCTAAGATATCTTTTAGTCACAGAAATAGATTATTATATATTTTATTAATATATATAAAAATATATATGATAGTTGTTTGTAATATTCCTTTTAATTCACTCCCATTTCCAAGTGGGTTATAAATTCTGTGAAGAAGCTATTTTATTTGCCTCCATTTTATACTAATATATTTCAAGTGCTTCAAAGAGCCTGTCTGGGATGAAAAGAAACACAATGGGCATCTTGAGCTGGGTAACAGACCACACAAGTAAGACAAGGTAAGGCTTTGTGTGGCAGAAAAATACTTATGTGATCACCATGATGACTGGTGTCAGTGTGTGCTCTTCATGATGTTGTGTGGGTGACTGGAGGATGGCCACTTGACATGGACAGTTCTTTCCCCAGTGTCTGTTCACTGTAACCCAATGTTTCACAGAAATAAGGTGGTTTATATTCTAAAATTTCCACCCATTCTCTGTGTCAAAACCATGATGCAAAATAAATAATGCAGAAGAGATCGTTAAGCTCTGGAATTCACTGATGTTTTCATTTCTATCATGGTTTATCTTTCTTTATCCCTCTCAAGAGTCTTACTTTACCATATCATAGTTCATTTTTGGTTTTATCATTTTCTCTATTTACTTTCTTTTGCTGTCTCTAATAATCCAAAAACAAAACAAATTTATAAAATAAGTGAAGTGAGTGTGGCCATTGTGGTGGTGCCATGGAGGCAAGAATCTGAAGTTTGAAGCCCATGTGTGGGCTATTTGACATCACATCTCAAAGATAAATGAATAAATAAATACGTAAAACCTAGAAATTTTGCATATTTTAACTTTATGTATATAGCTTTTCTCCCTATAAATTATCTTATGATGATAGCCTGCTTTCATTTATAGTATATAAATGAGATTGCTTTTCCAGGAAGGGATGCATTTCACATGTGTCTGTGTATGTTAGTGATCATGTGTTTGGGTATGTTGTGATTTAAGAACCCCCCACTACCAGCTGCTGTTAAAAAAAATCTTGCGAGGTTTTAGCAGGTGAGGTATTTAAGATGTGATTGGGTCATGAGGACTCTGTCTTGAGAATTAATTTACTTATGAGTTAATGATCTATCCTGGGTGGCAAAAAACCCCACAATGTCTCTGTCTCATAGTTCATACCTTATGACAAGTGATGTCCTATGACACCTTGAGACTCTGTAAAGTTCTCACCAAAAGAAGTTCTTTGGCAGATATGACATTTTGACATTAGACTTCACAGTCTCCAGAACTGGGAACTAAATGAATCTTCATTCCTTATAAATTATCTAGTCTATGATAATAAAAGTGAATCATTGTTTACAAATTTATATGTATCTATCAGAAAACTTAAATACATAAAAGAATACTTTATGAATAGCTACTGTTAAGCTTAATGTGAGGAGGTTGTGCCAGAAGCCCACTTTAAGATACATTAATGTGTTTATTGGGCATTTAATGGAGATGTGAATATTTGTTTAAGAACCATCAATTTGGAGTGTGAGCATGAAATCCAATTAGGAAAAAAACCAACATGATAGCTAGATGAAATCATCAGTGGAGAGAGGATAGGCAGAAAAACATCAGTTGTAAAGAATGATCCCAGGAATATATCAATAATGAAAGATCAGAAACACCAGTGGAACTATCAAGAGAGACAGGGCAAGGTGTGAAAGAAGATGAGGAGGAATTGAGAATTGTACCTGCAGGTTATAGGAGACACAG
Organism: Ondatra zibethicus; assembly: GCA_004026605.1. Lineage (NCBI taxonomy): Eukaryota > Metazoa > Chordata > Mammalia > Rodentia > Cricetidae > Ondatra > Ondatra zibethicus. Next base: position 13,111 of record PVIU01005949.1, read on the forward strand.
AGGTCCTTGTGTACACAGACACACACTCAGAGAATTTAGAATGTTAGCGCACAGGGTTGTTCAAAGGAAAAAAATTAAATACCCACCATCTTCCCAGAAGACTAAGAGAGAACTTGCATTCTAGCCTGGTGACCTTTGCTCTATCTGTGTGACCAGAGACCTAACCTGACCTTCTCCCAGATTATCAGAAGCTTGTTTTTCTCAGACAATCTATAGAACCTATCTTTATGGAAGGTGTCACATCGTATGTACCTTATTAAGATCTTGGATGTAAACACATCTGATATTTATTTAGCTTGATTTGTTCCTCAAAGAGACTTATGCATGTTTTATTGTGCACACAGGCTTGAGTTAATTTTCACCAGAAATATTTTTTACCAAATTGTGCTATACTTAAATATGCCTAAAGTAAACCACTTGGGGTCAAACTCTCAAAGTTTGGAAACCCACTTATGTTCCTCCAAACTCGGTGGAACTCTGAAACACAGCTTTCTCCAATACTGAGGGGATTTAAGTGGTGAGTGAACAGCCACATGGCGGGACACCCCACTCTATAGTACCTCCACAGTGGGACAAATCCCTGGGCCCCTCCCCCAACTCTCTAGGCTTTTCTAGCCAGCTAGCAGGGAGTTTCCTGCAGGTAGGCTTCCCTAAAACCCAAAACTATCCACTGGACCTCCCAAACTACTAGCCACACCCTTCCTAAGAGCTGAGAGCTGGCTATAATACTGAGGGGACCAAGAGCTTGCTACAGCACTAAGGGGATTAAGAGAGAGCACCAAGAGGGCAAACCAGGAGAAAAGACAAGAGAGCAGACTTATAGAGTCCTCAGAGGCTTTCTGAGACAGACATTGACAGTACAAAGCACACCAAGAAAAACTCCCAAACACTCAGACAGCCACTGTAAGATTGGGCCAAAACATAAAGACACTGCTGGCCTCATTTGAAGGCCAGATGGGTAGGCGTCAATTCAAGAGTTCCTCCAACAACCTAAAAAGCAACATGGTAACACCAGAACTCAGTGTTCACACAACAGGAAAACTTGATCATCCTAAACCCAGAAGAAGTAGAAGAAAATGGCTTTTAAATGTAAATTTACGAAAATGATGGAAACGTTTAAAGAGAAAATGAAAAACTCCCTTAAAGAAATGGAGGGAAAAAAAAACTCTCAAAGTTTGAACCAACACTGGTTTCTTAGCTTTGTTGACCAAACTGGCTTCTTGCCTGTAGTCACTCTACTGGTTTTAAAATTTCAGAGACCCTACATGAAGTCAAGAGAATAATATCAGTTCAAGTATGAGTAGCCATTTATGTTGAATGCTGTGGTTGTGTCTCCTTCTATAGAATTTTTAGATACTTTAAACTTTATTAAAATCTGAACTAATTAAAAATACATATGATGAAATTACTCTTTATTAAAAAATATGTTTAAGCCTTTTTAGTTACAAGAATGTAAATAGTGGGGCTGGAGAGATGGCTCAGAGGTTAAGAGCATTGCCTGCTCTTCCAAAGGTCCTGAGTTCAATTCCCAGCAACCACATGGTGGCTCACAACCATCTGTAATGAGGTCTGGTGCCCTCTTCTGGCCTGCTGGCATACACATAGACAGAATATTGCATACATAATAAATAAAATAATATTTAAAATATCTTTAAAAAAGAATGTAAATAGCATTGTAGATATGGCTATATGTGCTATCCTTGGGGATTTTGAGGTATGGTTAAAGATCTCAGGCTTTGACTCTTCTATCCTGTGTGCAGTGAAGGAGAGACAAGAGAGATAGATGAACATAGGCACAGTGAGGATCTCATCACATCAGTAGACTTGTCATCTTCAAAGACTGTTTAATAATGGAGGTAGTGTAGGTAGGAAAGAAGGGATATTTTCCAAATTAAATTCATGGTTAGTTTTAACACTGAGATTTTAGAGATTTTGGTTGCTTTGTGTCAATGAGAGAAAACTACTTTAGATTAGATGAAATCCAGATCCAGCTTCTTAGCTGTGGCTTGCAACTTGTGTGGAGCCACATAACTGAATGTGGGGCTCATGAAAAGTTTGGCAGTAATAAAAGTCTTCTAAATGCACAATGACAAAAATTCAAGTCATTTTAATTCAAATTCAAATGCATGTGTCCACTGTACCTCTGGCCAAGCTCACCTGTGCTCTATAAGGCCACTTCCCTGCAGTCCTGGTTCTGAACACACAACATGCACACTTGGCATGAAGTTTGCCATCACACCACACACCAACAAAGTCTTGAAATTCTTTAGCTCAGACTGGAGACTACTAACCTGCAGTGTTTTCAGACATAGGTTCCAAGTGCACAAGCTGGTCACCGGGAAAGACTAAACCAGGATAAGACCACCATGCACAACCCAACATGTGATCTCTTGGCTCTGACCTCACAAAGGCTGCCCAGGGCTATGACTGCACCTGGAAATCTGGGAAGGAACACCTATGGTCCAGACTGAAACCAGTAGGCTGACAAGAAACTTGTTTCAGATTCTGTACCCATCTTTGCTTCACTTTTATTTCTCCTTTATTTATTACCCGGGGCCAACTTAGCAGGATGCTCTGTCTTGCTCTGTTCTTATCTTGCTGCTTTTCATTACTTTTTCATTCCTCTCTATTTTTTCATTTATCTATTATTTTCTATTTTCCAAATTTTTATTTTAATTTTTAATGTCATATTTTTATTAAGACTATACTACATGGAAAATGATAACTATGTGTTTATCAAATATTTGTGTTAATTTTCCTTTATAGGATGAAGCAAAAAACAATATCAATAAAAAATAGCATTGAAATATCTAGGAAAGCTTACTTTTTATATAATAAAAGTAGCTATGTTATTAAATGTTAAGGTAATAACTTGTTCCTTACATTTTAAGATAAATTTAATTTATAGTTATAACATTAAAATAAGAATTATTGTCTATATACTTGTGCTCTTTTCTTTTCATTATTGTTTGAGAATTATATACGTGCATATATGTTTTGACAAAATCCACTCTCTATCCCCTCTCCTCTAATTTCATCCCCATTCCATCTCTAGTTTTTCCTCCCAAATTCATGAGCAGCCATGAGCTGATGACCAAGACATATTGTGTATTCTCCACCTACCCTGTACCCTAAAAGGAATACAACTCATCCAGAGATTCATGAAATTAGAAATCAGAGACTGAAGATGGACACTTACCCTTTGGGGTAGACGATTCTCTCCACAGTCTTGAGAATTCTCAGTGAAAATCCTCCAAATGTTGAGTGAACATCGGTGACAATTATGACTCAATCATAGCTCCATAGCTGACATGAAAACTGCATTTTAAAATAAGAGGACCCCTCAAGCCAGCATCATTCCCAGCTCCACCTTATATAACATCAGTCACAAAATACAGGAGTGGTCATCAGAGCTTTACCCTAGCCCTAGACGACTCAGGTCACTATACTGACTCCCTTGAGGGAGAGACACAAACTAAATTTAATTGTAAGGCTCACCATGCTATGTACCGCTTTGGGACTAATTCTCTTTGGGATATACATACTTCATGTTTGCTCAACTATGCTTTATTTTCATCTGGCTTTTACCTATCATTAAAGAAAATTTTTATCTAACCACTGTCTCTCTAACTCTTTATTTGTCTCTCTCTTGCTAAAGTTCATTAATATAATTTTTCTTCACAAATATCTATTTTTCTGCACAAATAGCATTTCATGTTTTCCTTTGAAAAGAAAACACAATATTAAAAATAATACTCAAATTGCTGATAATTTTATCATCTCATTTTCTGATAGACACTTATTTTATATGAGTGCAACCATACAAACTTGGTGTATTATATTTTATTATGTTTGCATGATCTCTTTTAATAGAAACATTGTCAATATCTCATGAGTAACCTTTAATGCTATGATGATAATCTATCATGCAATTATGACATGCTTTTGTTAGTATTAGATTATATCTTCCTCTAAAATATCTACTAACATATCATGTAGGTTCTTATTAAGTATCTGCTGAGCTTAAGGTATATCTATTGCTTTATATTATTTAATATTAATAAGTCTCAACTATTCTAAACCCAATGTTTTCTTTAATACCAAATGTGTGGTAACACATTCCTTTTGCTATTTGGAAGTAAAAAAAAAATCATATGTAGTTGTAGACAAATCACAAAAGCTTTACCTAAAACGTAAAGCTATTTTTATAGCTTAAAATAACCCATTTCTATGCATCAATGCTACCATGTGACTTGTAGCTTTTACATCTCCTCCTGCATGTCTTGCTTCCTCTGCATCTGGCTGGCAACACTGCCTTTCTTCTTCCTAGAGCTCTCACTACCCAGAAGTCCCTGCTACACCTCCTGCTTAGCTATTGGTCACTTAGCTTTTTATTAAATAAATCACAGTGACATATCTTTACACAGTGTAATCAAATATCTCACAACATATATTGTATTTGCATAACTAGCCTCTAAACTTCAACGTGCCGAAGAAACCTCCCTTTAGGTGCAAGGATCCTTGGACACGCACTAATTTGTTTAAATTTGTTTGCACCTCATAACCGAGGAAACAAGTCCCGACAACAGTTCCCGTACCGCTTGAGAAAACTCGTTTTCCTGATGACTTGAGAACATACACGCAAACTTCTTTCTGCCAAACTTTCCTACTTCTCAAGAAAACAAAAATCCAGAAGATATTTCTGTAATGCTTTATTGGTGGCTGAATCAATACAACCTTTTCTTGAGTCATACTTAAACTATCATGAGAATAGCTTGACTGTGTTCAAATGACCTGAATAAAGAGATAAAGATAGCAGGCTAGTAATAGCAGCCACTTTTTGTCCTTCATACAGAAATAGTCACTTTTATCGTCTCTCTGTCTGTTTTCAATGATGATAGCTACACTTTGTGCCTAAAGAGAACTGTAAAGACTTTTGCTATTGTTGTGGTTGGGTCTGTAGTTTCTTCTGCTGTATGTTATTGCAATGATATCACAAAAAAGTTTCTATTTGTCCAAACTTCTGTATTTTTGTATTTGATATATGGAGATACACGGGTCTAGATACAGACGTGTAGCTATTCATATTATACTTATAAATCTTAGACAAAATGCAGAGAATAGTTTTTAAATAGCCAAACATTCCCTCATGGGGAGTGAATAAGACAGTCGACATTAGTCCTTAGTGAATCACAATGTATTCATGGTAACACCCACACAAACATAGAAACTATAAAGAAATTATGCTGTTCACAATCATCCTGGTGACTTTACTGAAAATCAATGTAATCTGTCAAACAGGTGACAGGTGCACTAGGAAAGAATGATACAGCTTTATAATTAATCTTCATTTATGAAATGTAATTTTGTTTTGGGTTGATATAATTTGTTTTTTACCAAGAATGACTCAATTAGAAACACCACTGCATTTTAAATAAGAGGTAAATCACATAAAGAATATTTCAACTTGAACTGTCAGATAGATTCTTTAATTAGTTTTGATACTATTTTAATTAACTTTTTCACATGTTTTAAATTTAAGATAGACTCTTTTGAGATTGTTGGGGGCAAATGTTCCAAGAGGTTCACATAATATCAAAGGTCATTAAAATGTTCCATCATAAAAAAAAATCCCCTGGGGTCTTGGAGGATAAGAACAGGAGGATCAGATGGGGAGAGGAGATGGGTTTGAAGGAGGGAATTCAAATAGAAACTGCCAGAAACCTAGTGCATTGGAAACCTCCTAAAATATATAAAGGCATTTCTAATGAAGTCTTCAAAAAATGGGGGAGACAGAGTACCAGCTGGCCATCACTTGTCACAAAATGAAGCATCCGGTACTAGGATTGGGTTACATCCAATTGAGTTGTTGGCTAAAGGGGTCTCATGGAAATTGCTGAGACAAAAGGTTGCTCTCCACAAACTGACAGCAAGGCCCCATTGCTGAAGACAATACCCATACAATTCATTGAACATGGAGAGGCTGCCCTTCTACCTTCAGAAAACCTTCACCCTCGTGTTCTAGCTCCTTTGTAATGGGAAGGTACTCTGCAGACTACCAAAAGAAAAACGCAAACACCAACCCAGCCACAGGCACTTTGATCTACAATGATGCCCTTCCTGACAAATATGCTAGGACAATGGCGGCACAAAGCTTGTGGGAGTAACTAACTAATGTCTAGTTTGACTTAAGACCCACTCCATGAAATAGAACCCATGACATAGAACCCATACCTGACACAGACCAAGAACTAATGACTACATAGCCCAGAGACCTACAGTCAAACCAAATACTACTGCTCTATAATAGAAAAAGGAGTGCCAAAATGACTCTTAATGATATGCTGTATACTTATAGATCAGTGCCTTATTCAGCCATCATCAGACAAGCTACCTCCTGCAGCATAATGGAACAAATGCAGAAGCCCATAGACAGATATCAACACACACGCACACACACACACACACACACACACACACAGAGACAGAGACAGAGACAAAGAGATCTGAATGGGATGTATCCATCAAATCTCTCCCTCAGAGCTCATGGAACCCCATCAACAAGGCAACAGACAGGCTGTAAGAGCCATAGGGGACAGAGGACACTAGGAGAACAAGTCCCTTTAAATGAACTGAGCAAAGTTCATATGAACTCACAGAGACTGAAGCAACAATCACAGGGCCTACACAGGTCGGCACCAAGTTCTCTGCATAAATACAGCATTTTATGGAACTCCTGGGTGTGAGAATAAGTGAATCTCTGATGTTTGTGCCTTCTCTTGGGCTTTTTTCCTTTAGTTGATTTGCCTTGTCCAATTTAAATATGATAGTTTTTGTTTCATCTTATTATATTTTATTTTGTTATGTTTGGTTGTTATCTCTTAGAAGCCTACTCTTCTAATGAGAGACAGCAAGGGAGTGGGTCTGGATGAGAGAGGAAGTGGGGAGGAACCGTGAGGAGCAAAGAGAGGAGAAACTCTAATCAGGATATACTGTATGAGAAAAGAATCTATTTTCAATAAAAGGAAAATTCTGGCTGACTCCCGACCAGCGGAATGAACAGCCAGACTCAGGATTCTTCCCGGATCACGCTTTATTGGAAAGCACTCGGTTGAGGAAAAAACGGGAGGCAAGAGAGCCTCTAGGTTGAAGGGAGAGTGGGAGGTGAGAGAGGAGGTCTAACATGGTGGCTGCTTATATAGGGAGATATGACGCGACTCATGCCTTGATTGGCTGCTATGTACCCGCTGGCACCAGAGTCCTCGGGATTGGTTAGGGATACCTAGGTTATTGCTCATGCGGGAAGCGCCTGGACGCTCAGTCCTGAAGCATTGCCAAATATGGAATTTGTCTACCTCCAAACCGCGAGGATGCAAGCGTTTGGCTCCCTGCAGAAAATAAAATCAAAACACCTGAAGTCATAACAAAGTGATAAACTGGTACGTGTAGGGAGGGTTGTGACATTCCATCTGTCCTCAGCTTGCCTTCCTTCCTGAGCAAACAGGCTGCTTGTTGAGATGAAGTAGTCCTATTCCTTTCATTCGCATGAGATGTCTATTGCATGGTCTTTAGTCACATGTTACTAGATAACCGACATAGTTTTCCTCAGCGTCTCCCATTGCCTTCCAGCAAATTTCTGGTTCCAACCAGGAGCCAACCATAGGGTCCTACTCCCAAGGAATGCAAAAATAGGCACCATTTTGCATTACAAGAGCAAATACACAAAATTAAACTCTTGTTTAAATTAAATACATCTCTTATCATCTAAAAAAAAAACCGTATAACTCAGATCATTTAGAACTACCCAAATTATCCAATGCTGATGGTATTGCTACTTCTTGTGGAACAAAAGAATAAAACTGAAAATGCTACTGAAAAAGTACTGTCCACTGATTTCTATAACAATATGTTGAAAATAGGAACACCTTTGGTTATATATGTTTATAAAAGTGAAAAATGCAATTGCCTCCTGTGATTATGAAAATACATAAACAAAGAGAAGACGCATCTGTAAAATAGTACATGGTTCTGTATTGGCAAAGCATCCCCACCAGAACCATAGTACCAGAGTTTGAAAGCAAATTTGTTGAGCTACCAAAGCACTCAGTATGAAGTTAATACAACCAATGAATGTCATGCCCTATTTATATAAAACCTGTCAGACATATTTTTATCTGGTATTAGTTAAAACTTTGGATTTATTGATTGAAGTTGTCACGTGCTTCCTGATATTCAACTAAGAAAGAGGAAGCCTGAATTTTCATTTAGTTTGGATGAGGTAGAATGCAGTCATGTGGACCATTTCTTCCAATTATAGTGAGATGAATTCCAGTAGTCCCCAAAGCAGAAATGCACACACACATGTACATACGTGTGCGCACACACACACACATACACAAGAAAATGCCCAGCGTCTGTGCAACTCATCTGGAGACCTGAATATATAGAGACAGACATTGATAATCTTGTCATAATATATGCCTTTCAAATACAAGGGTGTAAATGTCATATACGATTAGACCTGAGCATCACAGAGTGCCATGCTAGAGATAGACAATGATTCTGCCTTTCAAATACAAGGGTGTAAATGTCATATACGATTAGACCTGAGCATCACAGCAGTGTCATGCTAGAGGTGGACAATGATTCTACCTTTCAAATACAAGGGTGTAAATGTCATATACGATTAGACCTGAGCATCACAGAGTGCCATGCTAGAGGTGGACAATGATTCTGCCTTTCAAATACAAGGGTGTAAATGTCATATACGATTAGACCTGAGCGTCACAGAGTGCCATGCTAGAGGTGGACAATGATTCTGCCTTTCAAATACAAGGGTGTAAATGTCATATATGATTAGACCTGAGCATCACAGAGTGCCATGCTAGAGGTGGACAATGATTCTGCCTTTCCACAGAAAAATGATGATAGGAAAACATTAGCTGATACCAAACCATTCGAAGTTTGCATGTAAAAGATGAAGGCCAAAATGTGATCACACTGACGCCATTAGTTAATAAAAATATCATATTACTTATCTGAATTTTGCAACATTTATACTGCTATCTTCTTAAGAAATTTAAGACTTAATTCAGTTCATTATAAACTAATGTTCCTGGTTGTGTTTGGTTCTGTATTTGTTGGGTTAGGTACTGTTTCTTAAAATTTTCACCATGATACATAAGTTTCTTTCCCAAATCCCACACATTTGTCCCTCCAAGGACTGCGTCAGTCTTTTCATGTCTCTATATTCACAGCTATTAGGCTCGGTGTATGAGTTACATACCAAACCCATGTTCCAGAGTCTAATAGTGCATACCACAATACTGATATATGGCATCAGTATCGCCGTCCAGTGGAGCAGGTGGCATGCTCACAATTTTCTCACTTCATGTAGCTGTTCTTGATTCCTGGGATCTATTGTGGAAGAACCACACTTTCACTCAAAAGCAAAAGATCAGAAGGGGAAAAAGCTAATCTGTACTAATGGATTTTCTGTATAGTTCCAAATACTCAACTAATAAATCTAAGTTGAAATAAACTACCACAAAGCCCTCCTTTTTGTGAGTCTTTGGGGAAACTATTTTTGTTCCCTTACTAGAGGAAATCTTCTGCCTTAATTAAGACACACTCACTCTAAACTTGGAAATCCTCTGACATATAGCTTAGAACACAAGCACTCAGATGTTCATGAACACTCAAACACATGTTCATGAGTGCTCAAACACATGTTCATGAGTGCTCAAACACATGTTCATGAGTGCTCAAACACATGTTCATGAGCACTGAAACACATGTTCATGAATGCTCAAACACATGGTCATGAGTGCTCAAACAGATGTTCATGAGCACTGAAACACATGTTCATGAACGCTCAAACAAATGTTTATGAGCACTCAAACACATGTTCATGAGTGCTCAAACACATGTTCATGAGTGCTCAAACAGATGTTCATGAGTGCTCAAACAGATGTTCATGAGCCTGAAACAGATGTTCATGAGCCTGAAACAGATGTTCATGAGCACTCAAACACGTGCTCATGAGCACTCAAACACATGTTCATGAACACTCAACAGATGTTTACCAGCACCGGAAAAGTTGGTCTTGCTTCAAACACTTTGCGACATTGAGCCCATCATTGCATAGTTGTTAGACATAGTTTCGGGACACTAGGCAGAGAAAATTAACATGTATTATTTAATTAGTATTGTTAGAGATCATTTTTGCTGCATGGCCTGGGAAAAGGGTGATAACATGATAAAGACGTGATTGATGGCTGATGCTGAAGCCCAAAACAACTCCACGTCTCCCTTATTGCAAGCATGGATGTAGTAATTTGTAGTAATGAGGTACCGGCCTGCTTTTGGTCCCGGCTACCAGGTTCCCACCACATTCCAGGTGCCCAGCTAGCTTATACCTGAAATAATTAGACAGAAACTGTATTCATTTAAACTCTGCCTGGCCCATTATATCTAGCCTCTTCTTGGCCAACTCTCACATCTTAAACTAACTCATTCCTATTAATCTGTGTTTACCACGAGATCGTGGCTTACCGGCATGAGTCTAACCTGTGTCCATCTTGGGCCAGAGAAGCATGGCATCTGCCACACTTCCCTTCCTCCTAGCATTCCATCCTGTGTACTCCGCCTACCTGATTTCTGCCCTATCAAAAGGCCAAGGCAGTTTTCTTTATTCAACCAATGAAAGCAATATAAATGAAGAAGCACCTCCTACACCACATGGATGCATACTCTCACATCATTGTGGCCAATGCATGATGTAAAAGGAATTAATGGGGTCATAGTTTCAGAAGTTTCAGCCCATGGCTCTTTGGCTCTATATACTTGAGAGATAATGATGCCAGTGAGATCATATGACAGTGGCTGTTGCTCCATTTCTAGTGGCAAAAATGCAGAAAGAGGGGTAATGTAGGAAGAGGCCAAGGTCAAAATAGTTCCCAACATATAAGAGCTTTGCTCTATAATCCAGTCTGTCTATAACCCACCCAATCCTCTTGCTTTGGATTAGCTCTGGAATTACAGTCCTCTATTAGAACACCAACTTAATGTCTTTTAAAATAAAGATTAGTTTTTATTATTTTTATTGATGTATGTGTTCCTGGATGAGTGAATTCCACATGTGTGTGGGTGCTCATGGCCCCCAAAATGTGTATAATTCCTTGAAACTGAAGTTACAGAAAGCAGTAAAATCAAACTAAAAAAATAGATTTATGTCTTCAAGTAATTTTTTTACATCCAAAAGAAGCCCTCATATTATAAATCTATTAAGTAACTAATTTATTAATTAAACCAGAGCTGCCATTATGTATCTCTGGAAACTGCATTACAGACACATACAGAGGTGAGTATATTAATTCCCTAGATGATTCTTAATGCAATGAACCCTAGATGAATTTGTTTGTTTGTTTGACATTTTGAGACAGGGTCTCATAAGTTCAAACTTGCTTCAAATTTGCTAAGTAGTAGAGTATAACCTTGAACTTTTGTCTTCCTGCCACCACCTCAAAAGTGCTAAGATTACAGGAGTACATCTCCATGCTGAATTCCCTAGATTTTTCTTAAATCAATGAAGTTGACAGTCAAAATTATCGACAAAACCCATCTACCACCAACTTGACATGCAAACAAACAGATTATTTTAAACCACGATATTCTACTTCGGTCCCTAAAAGACCATCTAACAATACAGAATACATTCAGGCTAGGTTCAAAACTCTTCATAGTCTTAAAAATACCAAAATTATTAAAACTCTAAATTCAAAGTTTCTTCTGAAATTCAAGGCAAATTCCTAGCTATAGTCCCTGCAAAAAAATGTAATTAAAAAATTACATATTTCCATTACACGATGGAATACAACCCATTCCAAAAGTGAGCACAGGAAAATAACAAGAAAATAACAGATCTAAGCAAGAACATGACAAACAGGTAAGAAATTTAATCCTGCAACCACATGTGATGTTATGGCGAGAGTTATAAGTTCTTGTCTGTGGCTTTGTCTTTTACTGCCCATGTGATTTTCTTCTTAGACTGGCTTCATTCATTGCCGGTGACTTTCCTGCTTAGTTGTTTTATGTTTCTGACATCTCCAAAGTAACTTAAGCTTTAACCTCACAGTTTCAGCTATCACCTTCTTAGGAATATTCAGTAAGGAATGGGCTCTGGTATGTAAGTCCTCACCTCCCCGACATTCCTTTGAAATCTTTGTAGAACCTTCCCAGACTTCAACTCTGTTTATTTGTTTGTTTTTGTTTTTGCTTGATTATATTTCCTTAGGGTTTCTTTTTTGGAGGGGGGTTGTTTTGGTTTGGGGGTTTGGGAAATGATTTTTGGTTTTTGGATTTGGGAGGTTTTGTTTGTTTTGTTTTGCCTGGGAGTAGCCTGAGTACATTGGTCTCCTTCTATTGTGACAATCCAAGTACTTTGTCTCTGCTATAAAATACTTATTTAATATATGGATTTGCTTTTCCTGCACACAATGCTTTTGCCAAACTACCATCCATGGACTTACAGAATACCTTCCTCCCCTACCACCATCGTGATATTCTAAACATCATTGTTTCTGACCAAGAAACTAACTTCATAGCCACAGTAGTGCAACAGTAGGTCATACTCACGGAATTCACTGGTTTTTACCACATTTTCTATTGTCATGTAGCAGCTGACTCGAAAGAATTGTGGAATGGCCTTTTGAGACACAGCTTCAGTGCCAACTAGCAAATTTGAAAGGGTTCTTTGGAAGGCTGTATACTCTTAAATAAGCCCCTGATACTCTTTCCTCTATACCCAGGATTCATTATATATAGAAATCAAAGAGTGGAGATGGAAATGGTACCATTAACTATCATTCCTAGTGAACCACTAGCACAAATTTGCTTCCTATTCTTGCAACCTTGTATTCAGCTGGCGTGAAAATCTTGGTTCTAGAGCAAGCAGGGCTTTTTCCAGAAGGCACAACAAACATTCCATTGAACGAAAAGCTAAAATTTCACTCTGGCCATCTTAAGCTCCTAGTGCCCTTGAATCAACAGATTGGGAAATGAATTAGTGTTAGAGAGGCTGATTGATTTAGATTGCCAAGCAGAAATGAACCCCTGATCTACAATGGAGGTGAGGAAGTGTATGCCTGGAGTACAAAAGATACTTAGTGTTACCATGTCCTGTGCTTAAGGTTGAGGCAACTACACCAAACTAACGTAGGAAGGCTGAAAATGCCCAATATCCTCCAAGAATGAAGATATGGGTCACTTCTCCATGTAAGAAACCAATACCTGCCCATTTGTTTAAGGGAACACAAAATGAGTAGAAGAATCATAAATACCACTAAGACCTTATGATCAGTTAAAGAAACGAAGAAGTAATAATTCTAACTATTTCTGTTTTATTTCGTTAAGGATATACTTCTTCATAAATGTAGGCATGTGAATTAAGCAAATAAATGCATAGATTGTCTTTCTTCATCTATTCCTTATCATGTACTATAACATTAACTGAGATAGCATCAGGATTTATTTCCTGTTAAGCCTATATTATTAGATAAGTTACAGGATATTAAAAGACAAAACACTCCTTGGGGGACTCTGGTATTTGTTCTAGGGGATGAACTGGTGATTTTTTTGGTTGTATGTGGGATGGCTATATCACATTAGAAAGAAATATGACCTTGATTTGTTTTCATTTGGAAATCATATAAAGCATAAGGAGATAGGGTTGGGTGTCAAGCAGACAAAAGGGTAGACTTGTGATGATTAATAATGATTGCCAACCTGAAGAGATATTGGATGGATGAAGAGGTATTCCACTGGCCAAGTCAGTAATGGTATTTCCAAAAAGGATTAAGTGGGGAGTTGGAGGAATATCCCTCAGTGAGGGCAGCACCTTCAAGTAAGTGTTTTGAAGAAAGATCAGTGTTGCCTGCTGCTTTTGTTTCTATCAGAGTGTTTGTGTCTCTGCTGCTCTGCTGTTGTCATCCCAGCCTCTGGTATTCTCCACTGACACAGGATTCCGGCTTCCTTAGCCTTTGAACTTAATAGAGGAACAGCAGCAGACTGAAGCTACCAAGGTATCCAGCTTTGTGGACTGAGCATTGACTATGTTCTCAGTTTCTCCAGCATGCAGACATCTAATGTTGGGCTACCCAGCCCTTATTCTGTAAACCAATCTTATGAATCCCTCTTTATAATACAATCTCTAAAGGACACTACGAATGGGCAATAATTCCCTGTTGAAACCAATAACCTCTAAAAAAAAAATCAAAGGTTGAGTTCACAGTTATGATTGCCCATATATTTAAAATTAAAAAATATAGAGGGAAATGATATGGCTGGAACACAATATTGGAATATTAAGTCAAAATACTTAACATGTTGACACTTTGGAGATGGTTACTGTGTATACAGAGTTCCTTATCCTCTGGGCAGAGACCCATGGCAATACATGACTAATGTATAGTACATATTTATATGTATTATACTTACATCCTTGGGCAATATCTCAACATACTGGCAAAAGAAGAGCCTCATATTATTTCTGGTCATTATATTAAATTTGTCTGTCTTCTAATAGAATTATTAATATGTAAATTTAATATCTATTGTACTACCTTCTCCTTTAACAAAGATATTTTTCCTAAAAAAAAATCTGTGATTCCTTATTTTCCAGTAATAAGAGGGCTCTAGAGAAGTATCTATCAATTATCAACTCACACATTTTCAGAGTGTGAAACATGGACCCACAGCTATGGCAAAGATGAAAGTTATAGAGTTTTCTGTAATAATAACAAGATGGACATGCTTTAGACAAACTTATTCCATAAAATGAGAGCATGAATATACTTTGGAAGGTAAAGAAGATTTAGACACAAATAAAGTTGTGGATTCTTAGGTACTTGCTGTATTTACATAAGGAATCTGCCTATGTACACAGACAGATTAATATCAAGAAATTAAAAAATATGTACTTTGTAAAAAATAAAGAGAAATCTATAAAAGATACAGTTTAACTAATTTATAGAAATTTGTTGAAATCAAGCCTTAAAGGAAAAGGGTTACTTTGCATTTTTCTTGCTCCAATTTCTTGTTCCTGGTAGAACTTAGGGTTCTTTTTGTAAAGCATACAAAAATGGCTTTGAGCTTTGTCTATTTTAAAAACTTGAACTTTAGATGCATTAGGGTCTCTGACTCACTATGAAGGAATATAATTGGCTTTAAAGTGGATTCAATTTTATGGCATCAAATTTCTTTCATGTTTTCAGGAATTTTTCATTTCTTTTCAAACACCATTAAAGGGGCTGGAGAGACAGCTCAGTGTTTAAGAGCAATATTATTCTTATAGAGGACTAGAGTTCCTTTCCCAGCTCCCACAATGCGTGGCTCACAACCACCTGCAGCTGTAGCTCTAGAAGATATGATGCTCTCCTATGGAATCTGGACACACACACATGCACACACACATGCACGCACACATGTTCATGGAAATACAAATGATAAATTAATTTTAAAATCCTTTCAATAACATTGGTATCAAAGTAGAAAGTAGGATCTAGGATAGGTAGTGGGAGAACTGGATTGGGATCTATTGTGTTTCTTCCCTAATTTTATACCATCCAATAGACACAGTTTCTGACCAGCATCTCACTTGAAAGTCCAGCATTGTTCATTTTAGTAGCGTCTCTTCATTTGTCACTTATAGAATCTAAAACAGCGGTTCCTAATGCTGCAACCTTTTAATACAGTCTCTCATGATGTGGTGATCCCAACCATAGCATTATTTTGTTGCTGCTTCATAACTGTAAATTTGCTTATGTTATAAATTGTAATTTAAATATGTTTCCAGATGATCTTAATTTCTCAAACATCCTCCATACTACTTCATATTCAGGCAGATTAAATGCATGTTCTTTTTAAAGTATTTTTGAAAATTTCATATGTGAGTACTGTATTTTCATCATTTCTACCCTTTCTTCTCCATCCTTTAACTCTTCCCTTTGTTTAAGTCCCATTCCCTCTCAAGTTAATGACTTATTCTGTAATTATTGTTATATACATAGTTGTGTGTGCTCATATGCACACTCACAGATAGACAGACAGACAGACAGGTAGACAGATAGATATAATACCTTCTGAGTCCATTTAGTGTTGCTTATGCACATGGTGTATATTATGTACATTGAGACTGGAAAAGCCGTCATGAGACGTTTCCCTGGAGAAGGCTGAATCTACCTCTTCCAGGAGCCATTGGTTGCCTACAACTAGTCATCTAGAGATGAAGTCTGGTGAAATATCCCATATCTTCATTCTAATTTGTCTTCAAGGCATCTTTTAGTTTTTATGCTTTGAAATTTTCAAATGAAAGCTTCTTGTAAGTACATGTTTTTCCATCACCCTTCCAACTCTGACACCTCAAATCTGTCACAGTCCTGAAATCAACTAAGATTCCAATACTTTGTTCTGTACCAAAAAAATGTTTATAAAGATAACAGTCAAGTGACAAGTTGATGTAGATTTATTTCCCTTTAGAGTCCTACCTTTGTACTTCAAGTTAAGAAAACCAATTCTCCTGACCAGGCCTTCTCTGTGTTTATCCCTTCCTTTCCTTGTGCACAAGCCAAAGGTTTTCAGGTCTTAGAAGAAAATCTTATACTTCAACTATCATCAGTGTCTTTCCATAGTTCTCTTGGGTGATGAAAGAGAAATTTAGTGTATCATGTTTTGCTACTGTTTGTCTCTGGAGTGGGTTTTTGTTCCCTCTATGAAAGCAATGTAGGAGTAGAGGAATGACAGATAGTGAGAAATGTGGTATAGCTCACTTAGCCCCATGCACTTGCTTCATCAAAGAACATGTCTCAAAAGAAGTCAAAGATGAACAGAAAAACCAAAGGGGAGAAAGCAAAGAAATTGGATAAAGAGAAAATATTTTCAGACTATAAAGCATATTTTTAAGCATATAAATGCTGAGCCTTGCTCCATCAGTAAAGTCAAAAAATTTTCACACCACTTTATGGCAACATTCTCACAACATCCTTCTAAAAGTCACTATTGTCCCTTGGGTTGAAGACAGCCCAATATTGCTGAACAGTACAAGCCATACCTAATAAATTGGGAGACAGTTAATCCTGGGATTACAATGATACTTACCAGGAAATTAAGCAAACTGCTTCCTTAGCTGCTTTGAAATTACATATTGTTATCACAAACCAAATAAGAATCATTAAAAGGGAACTTATGCTGACTCATTTATGCAAATCTAGAACCACCTGTTTTGCATTACTGAAAGATTTTTAACATAATTTTCAAAACAAAACTTGAAAAGCCACTAAAAGGCAAGAACAAGCTCACATTAAACACAGAACAGCTTGAGCACTTCCGTTTATAGTGCTCTTCATCTCTGCTTCCCAGAGCGCTGAGCATAGCCTAACTGGCTTCAGTGCTTCTAATTGGATAGGCACTGTAGAGTGATATCAGAAAGTGCTCTGTTTTTCAAATAATTTAGAAAGTGTTATGGTGCTGTGGATAGGCACTGTAGAGTGATATCAGAAAGTGCTCTGTTTTTCAAATAATTTAGAAAGTGTTATGGTGCTGTAGAGCTTTGCATTGGTATGGATCTTGGTTTATTGATACAAATTTAAGGTCAATTTTGTTATATGTATATTTCTGATCTTTATTAAGGTAGTTGTGTTGTGCAGTTCATTTTAAAATGTAATGTATAATTAAGAAATATAGGTTAATAGATAATCATCTATAATAGTCAAGCTTATAGTCATGTTAGTTAGGTTTTCTAGATATAAA
Source organism: Ondatra zibethicus (assembly GCA_004026605.1). Lineage (NCBI taxonomy): Eukaryota > Metazoa > Chordata > Mammalia > Rodentia > Cricetidae > Ondatra > Ondatra zibethicus. Next base: position 30,916 of record PVIU01005949.1, read on the forward strand.
GAGATATATTTCAGTTAGATAGGTATTATTCAAATCTTTCAGAGACCTTCAGAATATGGCATTTAAAATGTTTAAGAACTTAGGACTTTTAATGACAATGAGACACATCTGCTCCTGGCAGCACCAATCTATTTCCAGAGGAAGATGGGCATCAAGGAGGCTCCTTATGGAGTTTGCTAGCCATTTGTCCAAGAAACTGCTCTTGCCTGGACTGCTTAACTGGACATGCAGAACCCACAGAAAAATGACTAATAAACTTGCCTAAAGGTGAGACAATTCTTTGGGGTTTATGCTTCATGAAAAAATATTCTGGATACTCTGGCCTTGTAGGCTGAAGATACCCCAACAGTACAGAAGAACTTTGGGTGACTGTCTAGGCAGTGAGATGTCTATCTCAATTCTAGAGTTTTGGAAGTTGCTTACAATGCACTTCCTGTTTACTTTGGTAATATTATACCCTTCTGGAGACTTTGATGGAGTTGAATAATAGATAGTTATACTTACAGTTTTCCTTAGTTATGATAAAAGATAAAGTAAATAGAAATATAGTAACTGTAATTCTTGCTTGATAACTATTTTGTTATATGTAATTTTACTATGTTAAAGCCTTCCTTTTTATTTAAACAGGAAAGGGGTGGTGATGTGGGAGTCTCCTCTGTGTGCTGTGATTACCATTAATGAATAAAGAAACTGCTTTGGACCTATAGCAAGGCAGAACTTAGGTAAGCAGGGAAAGCTAGGCTGAATGCTGGGAGAAAGAAGGGCCAAGTCAGAGAGAAGCCATGGAGCAGCCAGAGACAGACACTGGGAACTTTAGCCAATAAGCCACTGCCACGTGGAAATACACAGATTAATTGAAATGGGTTAAATTATTGTGTAAGAAATTAGCCAATAAGAAGCTAGAGCTAATGAGCCAAGCAGTGATTTAATTAATACAGTTTCTGTGTGATTATTTCAGGTCTAAGCTAGCCAGGAAGCCAGGAAGAACAAGCGGCCTCTCTCCTTACTACATTATAATCTTGCTCCTTTGTTCTGTACACAAGCTATTATGGCCTTTGTTCCTGAAGTCAGTGATTTACCAACAAAACAACTTCTTGACAGGGGAGGGTATGGCATCAGCATGGCTGCTGACAATTCTAACAACGGTCTTCATATTCTTAGACGACCTTGCAGTGTACTACATGATTTATCATGTGCATCTTACAGATGTGGCCTCTGAAGCTAACAGATTCAGTAAATAGCTCCTTTGCCAGAGAAATGACTTGAGTGAAGAAAGATGAAGGCTAATAAGGTCCCCTGTGAACGTTGTGCATTTTAGAGGTTTATAATCTACTCCATTGATTTTTGCTTGGAAGGAATATGTATTTCAGACACTGTTTAAAGATTGAACATCATTTCACTCCAAATTACTGCTGTTATCAATTACATGCATAGATGGTATCACGTTTTTCTCTGAAACAATCCTTACATCTTAAAAAAAATAAAAAGAGCAGGGCAGTGGTGGCGCACACCTTTAATCCCAGCACTCGGGAGGCAGATGCAGGCAGATTCTGTGAGTTTGAGGCCAACGTGGTCTACAGAATGAGTTCCAGGACAGATTCCAAAGCTATAGAGAAACCCTGTCTCAAAAAACAAAACAAAACAACAACAAAAAAATAAGAAGAGCTTATAGAGGAAGAAATTCCCCTCCAAGATGATATTTATAAGCCAAGATTTAGACACTTGCAGTTTTCTTCATGTAGTTCTGTCTTCTTAGGTCCCTCCATCTCTATGTCCTCCAGGCCATGCCAGCGAGGAAACAAACAAGAAAGGGAAAAGCTCACTTTGTTTCCTTATGCCAGACATGGGGCTTGCTTTCAACTATCTTCTATTCTGACATGAAATGTGAAAATCCACCTGGATTTTGATGGGCTGGTAACTGAAGAGACATGTGGTCCAGGGATGCATGACGAATGGTATCCCCTGACACATAGACTTTTCACGATTCCTTTGAGAACATTTTTCTTCATTAGGTAAAATTATTTCTTCAAACATCAAAAAAGCAGCTGATCATCTGAGGTGGCCAGTAAAACAGTCACAGACCTGAGTTCTCATCCATTTGATTACTTTTGTGTGGCTTCTTTGCTTTTATTGTGGTTTCATGGTCTTCATGCCAAAGGTTTCTGTGAAGAAACAAGCAGCCTAGAGTGAGGACTAGCGGATCTTATTCTGAGAGTACACTTTGAAAGAATGACAAGCCTTTGAGTCCTACTTTTCCTTATTTGTTCTCCCTTCACTTCACTCTTACATGAATCCTTCCTGTGGTCTAGTTTTTGTGTATTTATTACCTACGGCTTGTATTTGCTTTTCAAAAAAAGTTGACATAAGAATGGGAGGCAACAAAGGAAAGAAAGCAAAAAAATATATTTCATTGAGAAAAGTACATACAAAGAAAAGTTGTGCTGGAGAGAACTGATTGTGAATAAGAAAAACAATCTTTTATTGGTGTTTTCTTTTCATGGTCTATTTTTAATTCTTTTTTACTTTCCAACATTTTTATCTTTCTTTTTGCTTTTAGCTCTTTTACTTTTGTTTCCAACTAAACAGGCATTAATAATTCCCCTAGTGGTAAGAGCAAAGAAAAATCACCCCACAGAAAGTCAGAAGATTCTTGTAAAACTGAGAAACAAAGGAATATCATTGCCTGGAAATGGTGGTGCACACTTTTAATCCTAGCAAGTGAATCTCTGTGAGTTTGAGGCCAGCCTGGTCTACAGAGTAAATTCAGGAACACTAAGGGCTACACAGAGAAGTCCTGTCTTGAAACAAACAAACAAAAATAATATAATTGATAACCACTCTAAGCAACTCAAATGGTACATGTTCAAGAGACTTCACCCATACACTTTCCTATTCATTTTTTTCCATTCTTAATCCAATACCCTATAACTAGATTAATCAACATGTATTTCAGTACTCACAATAAACTTTAAAACTTAATTCAAACCTGTCAATGTTCACTAAAAGCCATCCCAAACAGTATATAGAAAGATGTGTAAGAACTTTCTGCCCTTGACGCCATCTCTTACAGTTGGGCAATTGCTGTTGGCATTTCACCTGCCTGGCCTGCAGCCTTCCTTTTTTTTTCTTTAAGGATTATTAAGTTCTGTAATTAATTCTCATTATTCTATTTTTCATATCTACTTTTATCACTTATACCTTATTCTCTAGCAAGGCAATATTTAACATAATGTCTAGACATCATATGAGAAAAAGAGAGCTACATTAAGAATATGGTAGAGAGATGCTCTTGAGAACACAAAGATTTAATTAGATTTATGGGTGGAAGAGAGGTGTGGGTTATAAATGGGTTTCCATCAATAGAATGTGGAATCCATAAACCTCTTATCTTTAGTTTGTTTACTGCTGAATAACCCTCACCCTTTCCTAATATAATAATGCCCAGTCTAAATTAGATACTCAGTCAATGGTATTTACTCAGTAAAATAATTTATTATTTCTACCATTCACACCTTTGCCAACTGCATTGATATCTTCCCAGCCCGCCAATATTCCATGATTTACATAGTTTAGTGTGATATCATAGGACAATTTCATATAGGAAGGTCTTGTTATTGATATCATTGGAAGTATATTCTGAGAAGGAAGCTTATGTGGTAACCCTTGACTAGAAGGAGCAATCAGGGTTGAAATGAGAGGGAAGGAGGAATGAGTGGGAGAAAAGAATATGAGGATAGTCTAACCAACTGGTTACAGGCTTACAGCAAGTGCGTTTTTAGTTGTTAGTATCAGAATATGGCTTTCCCAAGAGTTCATAAACTATGGAAATGCAAAATGGCCCAGGTGCCTGGGGGAGTAAAGAGAAAACAAGTGCACTGGTTTCTTCTCACTCTTTGTCTTCTATTGGCCCAAGTTTCACACTTTACCTGGCCTCTTTGAGGAACTATTGAGAGGTGAGAAATCCTAACGACACAAAGTAGCCCTTACATCGGCTTGGCGGTCACTCTCTGCCAATGTCAAGGCAAACTACAATGACAGTAGAGCACCAATCTGGCTCTAGATCTCAGGCAAAACACAAGATTTCTCTAGCAAGAAGACTGGACAAGTGTATCTGAACAGGATGCGTGTTAATTAATTTGTCTTTGTTAATAATCCAAGTCTTGGAGATGCTGTGACCTGCACGATGAGAATGGCTGAGCTGGGACCGTATCTGACATTGCATTTATCTTCTTCCATGTGCTGTTTCTCTTCATTCTAGTTCTAGGTATTTAAACTAAAGTCAAGTATAATCTAAATCACATTATGTAAGTGCAAGTATTGAATGAACACCTGTATATACATGCGTGCATGCAAGTACTAAATGAACACATGTGTATATGCTCTTTTCAGAGCTGTGTTTTTTACACTCAATTTTTGGAAGGGAAGAAGTTCTTAGCTTCATTAACCAACAATTTATTTTCAAGCATTCAATTAAAATACAATTCAAAGAATTATATTCTTTACTTTTATTTATTTAATATATTACCATATTTTATGGTAATATGCTTTCAAATGAGTTCCAACGTTAAAAAAATAAAGTGGGAACTAGTAGAAATAAAGCACTGAGTAAATAGCCACCACAAATTAGGACATTTTTTTACATACTGTTCTTCTTCTTTTAGAATAATTTAGAGTTTCAAGTGTGCAGGTCATCAGTGATTACTTAAAATAATACCAACGTCCATTCAGATGCAATGCAAATATGAAAATTCAAATAAATGTACTAAAATCTTTCAACTAGACTTCTATGGGTTCGTAATTGCTATGGGTAGTACAGTTGGTGTTGTAAAAGGTTTATAAGTCTATACATTTCTGCTGTTCTAGATAAATTTGTGGGAAAGAACCTAAGTTACATGTAAAAACACCAGTTCAAACAAAATGAGAAAAACTTTATCCAAGACTGCTGTGGTAAGGTAGGAAGCTGAGCTCAAGTTCACTGAAACAGAAGGAAGAAGAGTTGAAATGCTGAGGATTTTTCATGGAAAAGTACCGGAGATTATTATGGAAGAAATTGTCAGCAAAATTAGATAACATTTCTTGCTAATTTGTGATCACATTAGGCCACCGTCATCCCACTGGATTGAATAGGACATAGAAAACCTATTTTTCCCAGTGATTACATCTCACAATGATGACTTCCAGGGCCTCAACAAAAGATTTATCTTAAAGGACCACAGAAGAATGTATAATTACAAGTTTTCTTATATCTGAGAGACCAGAAAAAGTGGCAAAGCATTTTCAAGAGCAGAAAGGAAAGAACTGTCAAATTCAAATCATACATCAGGAGACTAAATCCTCAGAGAATGAAGGAGAAATGAAGATATTTTCAAAAACAACAGCAACAAAACCCCAAAAACATTTGTCACAAGCATGCCTAAGATTTTTAATTATGTTCTTGAGATTATAATATAATTACATCATTTCCTCTTTCCATCCTTCACATTCTCCCATATATTCCTTCTTGCTTTTATCAAATTTATGGCCTCTTTTATCATTAGTTGCTTTTAGATACATATATAAAATGTGTGTATGTAACAATGATATATTCACATATGTCATTACATGAGTAAGTACAACTTGCTCAGGCTATATAATGTTGCCTGTACGTATGTATATTGTCAGAGCTGATTACAAGCAGACCTGATTTAAAGAACTGCTAATGAATTTTTTTTCCAACAGAAAAGCAATGAAGAAGGCAGCTTAAGACTTTGGGGATGGGCCTTAAAGAAGCCTCATCTATACTGAGGATTCCGAAGATCGATTGCTTGATGATTATGAGATGAGCAAAGATTTGAAGCTACCATATTGCTTAGTCAGAGTGACAGATAAATTCAACTTCCTCTTGTAGCCCTGGCTGACAGAGACAGGCCGAAAGACCAAGACAGCTTCTCATGAGGGAAAAAGTGGCAGAGAGATTTCTCAGGTGTGGATACTTGTAGCTCAAAAATTGGAGCTGTCTTTCTACTGAAGAACAATGACAGATTTATGCCCATCAGTTGCCCCAGTCAATGTTCATTCTTGCAATTTGGAGCTACTTTGTTTGCTGATAGGGCAGTTAGTACAATCAGTCACTTTTCATACACAAGCCCTTATAGATATCCAACAACTGTTAGATGCAGCTAGCCCTTCATGTACAGGATGAATGGGCCAGAGACAACCACTGAAGTTGCCCCTAGCCAGGAGATAGAACTTGACTCACATAGTTTTAGAACCACTCAGTCTTCTATATAAGAATTCTCCTTGAGTACAGACTATTGTAAATGGTTTCTGAGATTTAAAAATAAAAATAAGGACCTTTCAGTGTGAGAAATACATGAAGGAGGAAAGATTTCTCTTGGCTCCTGGTTTCGAAGACTTCAGTCTATGCTAAGCCTGCTCCACAGTCCACAGCTGGTTCTGGGACCTACCGTGAGAGAGAATATCATGGTGGACCCAGACATATGGAAGAAACCATTCACTTTATGGGAATCCAGAAACAGAGCAAGGAGTGTCAGAGAATGACCAATGGCAAGTTATAATCCCTAGAACTGACCTCCAGTGACACACTTCCCCCAACTAGGTGTCACCCTTCCCAGTGTCCTGACTTCCACTTCCTCCAAAAGTCTATTTAAACTTTGAATTTAAGACCAGATCCACCCACTTATGAAGACAGAGCCAGAATAAGTCAACCACTTCTTTTTTGAGAGAAAGAACTTCAGGGTTGAACTTGATATAGCCCAGAGCTATGGAAGGGGCTCTCACCTAGGGTTTTCCCTCTATCAGATTAGCCTGTCTATACAAACGTGGAGCATTTTCAACATAGTTTCTCTGTGTAGCCCTGAATGTCCGGGAACTTGCTTTGCAGTCTGTGCTCTCCTCAAATCAGAGATCCACCTGTCTCTGCCTCCCAAGTTCTGGGATTAAAGGTGTGTGCCACCATGCCCAGATTTTTTACATTTTATTGATTATTAATTGATGTTGAAGGTTCCAGCCAATTGCAGATGGTACATCTCTAGACAAAAGGTTCTGGGCTATATAAGCAAGATAGCTAACGGAACCTTGGAGTAATCCAGTAAGCAGCACTCCCCTATTGTCTCTGTTTCATTTCTCTAGCTTTCTTCCTTGAGTTCCAGCCCTGACTTCCTCAATGACAAACTGTTGAAACCTTTCTTCCCCCTCCATAGTTTTTGAGCAGTGTTTTATCACACTCATGTTGAACTGGGACACTTCTCACAGGTTCCACCTATGACCAGGGTTTACTGCAGGGATCAGTACATGGCTTCAGATACACAAACTTCCTGAGATGACCCCTCAGACCCAAACTACTGCAACCACTTTCAGAAAGGGAAAATAGTATGAAATGTGTTCCTAATAATGAGTAGTTGAAAAACAAGTGTGGAAACAGAGGTTTGAGTTGCTGAATTGATTGGTACAATGATCCAGAAAAAGGAAAACAAGTAACAATACAGTTTTTTAAAGGAAAGGAAATAGAGCCATCATTTTACCTTTGGCTGTATCTTGATTTATTTCATAAATTATTGTATAATAAAAATGTGGAAAGGCATTTTCTCTATTTTACTTTAATTCGGTAAACACACCCAAACTCAGATACAATATGAATTCTACAATCATGTAGTTCCCTTTACATTCAATCTGATAATTAGGAATAAACAGAGAACCATTGCATGAGAAATAAAGTTATGAGAATTTTCCTACCTGGGCAAGGTTGTTAAAAATTTCTAAGTAAGTTAGACATGAAGCATGGAAGTCTCAAGTTAAACCTTTTCTATAAGGAGGCCAATAAATCATGTCCTTAGAGAAAAGGATAACACCAGTTTTACTATGAATTCAAAAGTCCCTACAAGCAATTACAATGAAAACCATCTTATTCTTCTATATATTTGGGAAAAAACTTAGAATTACAATATCTTTTCAACTCATAGGAGTAAAATAGCAGATTCTCAGGTTTTATGTTAACATAAAAGCTATAGGCCTTTCTAAAATACATGAAGACATGGATTTAGTTAAATATTTTGCATGTAGAGAAAGATTTATACTCTTTCAACAAAATTATTATATGTTTTAATTTAAAATATAGTATGTTTTAAAGTGTGCTGGAGAATACCTGCGCACAGAAAGGCACTGGCTGGCAGTTCCGACGTCCTAAGTTCAGGCCGCAGGATTCACAAGGTGCACTCTCACATAGAAATAAAAAACTAAATAAGTAAATGGTGTAGGAAAAACCATTTTAAATAAATAAGAAGCATTTCCTAAAGAATTGTTCATTATTGATCAATAATAATAATCAATAATCTCTGGTTAGCTAGCTGTAGAACTGAACATAGTGTTTTAACATGCATTGGAAAGCAGCAAAAATTTATCTATTTATACATTTTGTAAACTTTTCTATGAAATGAAAATCTCCACTATTTACATTTATACAATTTAGATTTCACTTCCTGGGCCAGTATTTTAGTGAATAATTCTTCACAAGGAAAGTTAACAAAGACTCAGTGTTAGTAAAAATAAGTTAGACTTAGAAAGGCAAACAGTACAGTGTAGAGTATTAAAAGTTTATTTCATGGACGCATGGAATGGTGGGTACCAGACACTGGAAAGTGGAGGGGAGAGGGATGAATGGGAAGATCAAACAGTAGAGACTGCATCACAAAGGAGGGAAAGCTATGATGTATTATAGCAAAGTAGGATGACTCCAGATAAGTATACATATCTCAAAAAAACTAGAGAAATGAATTTTTAGTATTTTCTTCATAAAGAAGTGATACGTTTGAGAACACAAATATACTTAAACTGACTTAAACATTATATAATGTGTACATGTGTTAATATGCTTTGGTATATAATTTATATATGTAAATTTCATATACTCATGTATGTGTTTTAGACTGAATTTAATCACTGTAACTAAATATCTGGCTTTGGAGGTCTCCTACCCCTACAGTAGGAGGCTGTAGAAAGACAAAGTAACTCTCATAATGGCAGATGGAAAGTTGAAAAAGGAAATTCCTGCACTTCTTGGCTTTTACCACACTCTTTCTATCGGATCTTGGCTCCAATTCTGTGGTATTTTGCCACTCACATTTGGAGCAAATTGGCAATCTTCACTCAAAATATTTTATAGACAACTAAAGAAGTATGGTCTGCTTCCTGGGCATTTCTCAATTGAATTAAATTAAAATTGATAATCAAGATTAACTGTCATAATCTGTTCAAATATAATTTCAATTTTAAAATTTTGTGTATTTGGCAATGTCTGAACATAATATGTTGATGTAAGGAGTCCCTGAAAGCATCACAACTGACAGAAAAATAATCTGTAAAAAGGCGAGAATGAAAACTTGGTTCAGATTGACTTAGTAAGCCAGGCTGAACCAAACTTCTGGAGTCTGATGCCAGGTGGTTTATTGTAGGCATATTTAAACACCAAAATTTGGAAGAAAGTTTCCTGGTGCAGTACAATCCCAAGTGCTCAAGGAGGCATAATTACATCTAAACTCAATTCAAAGTACACATCAAAAAGTATATATATCATTTTTTCCAAGAAGATAAGGTCTAGAGATATACTATATGTGTTAGTTTAAGTAACTAGGGATGGATCTGGCATGGTTTTGGTCATACAGATATCATGGAGGTCATTTGGGCTATTAGTCATCTCTGGTCCTAGTGTGGGAGCTTCAATGAGCCCCTGGCCATACAAATGATGTAAAGGCCATCTAGTTTATTAAGTATCTTTTTTCCTGGTTGTGCGAGCTTTATATGGCCGGGCCCTTCAGATAACTCAGATTGTAATTCATCTCCCATTCACCTTCATCAAAGCCTTCTGGACAGAGAGCAAGTTTGTGCAACTTCTTCTTTGAAAAGACAATCCTGTGTGATTACCATTCCTGGTATTTTTGTGATCTGTGAATACAAGGACATTTGTGCTCCCATCACATTGCCTTATATAAAGACTACAGACTTATAGGAGACTAAGGATTCACATGTTTGTTTCATATGGAATCAAAGGTAAAATAAAGCAAGTACAATTATACTGAAGACTCTCATTGACTAAATATGTTCCAGATATTTTGAGGAAGAAGAAAAGATTACATGAATTTCTCTTATAATTAAAGTCATGTGGTTATGGAATTTTAGGAGGCAAAAACCATACTAGATTTAAACAGAGCAAGCTGATATAAATAACAACTAACTATCATATTTCATTAACTATAGAGTTGTTCTATAGAATTCTAAAGAGACACAAAAAGTGGAAAGAACATCTCTAAGGTAGGATATCAAACTTTAAGACGATGTAGGTTAAAACCCATACAATGGCTGTAATGTTTCCATTGTGTGACTCACCACTTGCCCATAATAAAGAGACACAAGAAGCAACAGTGTCAAGTATAAGTGAGCTAATACTTGTGAATGGGTATGCAGTGGGATTTGAACACCCTGGGGCAATGTTCCATGTTAATACCAGGATACCACAAAAGTTGCTCTGAGGTTACTGAAGGATCGCACTTACTGTGGGCTTATGACTAGGTAAAGCAAGACTGGATAATTCTTTTTTTACTGATTTTTATTGAGCTCTAAATTTTTTCTCTGCTCCCCTCCCTTCCAACCCTCTCCCAAGGTCCTCATGCTCCCAATTTACTCAGGAGAGGTTGTATTTTTCTACTTCCCATGTAGATTAGATCTATGTATGCCTCTCTTAGTATCCTCATTGTTGTCTAGGTTCTCTGGGATTGTGATTTGTGGGCTTGTTTTCTTTGCTTTATGTTTGAAAACCACTTATCAGTGAGTACATGTGATAATTGTCTTTCTGGGTCTTGGTTATCTCACTCAAAATGATGTTTCCTATCTCCATCCATTTTCCTGCAAAGATGCCGTTATTTTTACTCCTGTGTAGTACTCAACTGTGTAAATGTACCACATTTTCCTTATCCATTCTTCAGTCTAGGGGCATTTAGGTTGCTTCCAGGTTCTGGCTATGACAAACAATGTTGCTATGAATATAGTTGAGCATATGTCCTCGTGGCACAATTGAGCATCCTTTGGATATATACCCAAAAGTGATATTACTGGGTCTTGAGGAAGATTGTTTACTAATTTTCTGAGAAATCACCACACTGACATCCAAAGGGGCTGTGCCAGCTTGCATTCCCACCAGCTATAACAAGAACTTTAAATCTTTGAAGAAAGAAGTTGAAGACACCAAGAAGTGGAAAGATCTCCCGTGCTCTTGGGTAGGCAGAATTAACACAGTAAAAATGGCAATCTTACCAAAAGCAATCTACAGATTCAATGTAATGCCCAGCAAAATTCTTCACAGACCTCAAAAGAATGGTACTCAACTTTATATGGAAAAGAAAAAACCCAGGACAGCTAAAACAATCCTGTACAAAAAAAAGAACATCTGGAGGCATTACAATCCATGACTTCGAACTCTACTACAGAGCTACAGTACTGAAAACAGCCTGGTACTAGCATAAGAACAGACAGGAGGACCAATGGAACCAAAGAGAAGACCCAGATATCAATCCACACACCTTCGAACACCTGATTTTTGACAAAAAAGCAAAAAATATCAAATGGAAAAAAGAAAGCATATTTAACAAATGGTGCTGGTATAACTGGATATCAACATGTGGAAGAATGAAAATAGATCCATATCTATCACAAAACTCAAGTCCAAATGGATCAAAGACCTCTCCATAAAGACTGGATAATTCTATATCAATTACACTGCTAATGGGCCCTGAAACAGAAGCAAAAAAACATGAACAAAACTTAGTTTTCTGTGACCAGAATAAGATGTACTTTCTGTCCTATGTTTCCCTTAGTGGCTGGTAGATTTTGTTCACTCTAAAGGAAAAATACTTGAGGAGTCTGTTCCATTATCTCAGAGCTGGTGCTGAAAATGAATTTTCAACTGAAGGGCACTGTACCAGTATCTAGAAGATGGAGAAATTCAGGGGAAAAAACAATTTCAACATAGAGGCCCCTGAAACATGGACTATTATTGACAAGGGGAAAAAATCTAAATTTGTATTTGGGTGGTGTATCAAACTGATTTCTTCTACTGTATTTTTTTCAGATCATGTATGATGCAGCTTCCTACATGACAATCTTGGAACCAATTGGATGCATCTGGTATTTAAAATTTTTTGAGATAAACATTAAGGAATCATTTAATTTATAAGAAGATGCACAGTAAATCACATATGGAAGTGGGGCTTTTTTTCTTTTTCTTTCTTTTTATTTCTAAAGCTATCATTTAATGTATAGGTGATTTCAAATAAAGTTTGATAAGTTAATGAAAAGTTCAGAAATAACCAGCATGCACTTTAAAATTATACAAAAATACAGTCAAGGGGAATTTTTTAAGCATAAGATATAATAATGCTTTTTTATTGAAAATAGACTCCTTTAATACATCTCAGCCACAGTTTCCCCTCTCTCCACTCCTCCCAGTTCCCCTGACCTCCCTTCTCCCCCAGACCCATATTCCCTCTGGTTTCCTTCAGAAAGGAGCAGACCCCCAAGAGACAACAACCAAACCTGACCAAACAGAATACAATAAGACTAGGTATAAAAGCCCTCAAATTGAGGCTGGACAAGGCACACTAATGGGAGGGAAAGAGTCCCAAGGGCAGGCAAAACAGCAACACACTGCTTCCACTGTTAGGAGACCCACAGAATGCCAAGCCAACAGTCATAACATATATTCAGAGGAACCAGTGTAGACCATGCAGGCCTGTGCTTGCCTTTTCAGTCTTTGTGAGCACATATGAACCTTCATTAGCTGATCCAATGGGCCATGTTCTCCTGGTGTCTTCTATCCCTTCTGGAATCTACAATCTTTCTTTACCTTCTTGTGGAGTTCTCCTGTCTCTGAGGGGAAGGACCTGACAGAAACCTCCATTTTATACTCTCTCTCTGTATGTCTCACTGGGGGTCTCTGCAGTAGCTACTATCTGCTGCCAGAGGAAGACTCTCTGATGTTGCCTCGGCAAGATACGGATCTATGAGTATAACACAATATCTTTAAGAACCGTTTAATTGACATTTTCAGTGGTGGGGGCAGTTGTGCTTGGTTTCTCCCCAGGTCTCTGGGCTCTCCAGTCTCAATACTGGTCATTCAGAAGCTGTCACATGGGTTCCCTCTCATGGGATGGACTTCAAGTTAAACTAAACATTGGTAGGCCACTCCACACGTTTGGTATCACCATTGCTCCAGCACATCTTCCAGCAGGGACAGAATGTAGGTAAAGGTTTTGTGACTGAGTTGGTGTTCAGGTTTCTTTTTCCATAGCCTGCATAATATGTTGCTGCACCAAAGAGACTAAAACACATCGCTGAAGGTTCCATGTAGGCACCAACTCAACCTCTCTACATTCAATGAGTTACATGGATGCTGTCCTCGCAATGCAGCCCTGATGTCAGCATCCAGAGAGCAATCCTCTACCCTAGCATCAGCCTTGCTTGCTTAGAGATCTCATTGGTACACTGTGGGGCAACAACTGAAACAGATGAAACCCAGTTCCAGCACTGGAAGATTTGCCTGGTGACAAAGATGGCCAGTTCAGATTCTATATCTTCCCTTAGTAGGAGTTCTAACTAGGGTCACCCTCATAGATTTCAAGTCTACACTGCACTAGGTTTCCACACTGTTCATCAAATGACACCCAGTTCCAGCTGTACTTCCCCATACTCCTTCCCTCCACCCCTTACCATCACCTTATCCCTTCCCATTCCTATCCCTACCTACCCCCAGTCCACCCACAAAATCTATTCTATTACTCCTTCATGGGGAGATCCATGTGTTCCTACTAGGCTCTCCTCTTTACCTATCTTCTCTGGGTCTGTGCACTATAGCTTGATTATCATTTTTCTTAACAGATAATACACACTTATAAGTGAGTACAAACCATATTTATTTTTCTGGGTCAGTATGGTATATATAGTGTATTACATTCACTGATTTTCTTATGTTGGCCATCTATTGCTGGGATGCCCACATCTCTGGGATGAAGCCTAAGTAGAATCATGGTTGATGATCTCTTTGATGTGTTCTTCTTGGATTTAGTTTCATTCATTTGCCTGAAAATTTCATGATTTCATTCTGTCTTAACTTCTGAGTAATGCTCCATTTTCTCTAATCATTTTTCAGTTGAAGGACATTTAAGTTGTTTCCAGTTTCTGGCTATTTAGAGTAAATAGGTGATGAACATAGTTGAGCGAGTATCCTTGTGGTTGTATATGCCCAAGAGTGGTATAAATGGGTCTTGATGTAGGTCGGTTCCAATTTTTCTGAGGAACTACAATATTGACTTCCATAGTTTCAGAAGTTTGCACTCACACCAGCAATGGAGAAGTCTTCCCCTTGCTCCACATCCTTGTCAGCATGAACTGTCACTTGTAGTTTTTATCTTAGTCATCCTGACAGGTGTTGATTTGCATTTCCCTGATGGTTAAGGATGTTGAAAATTTCTTTAAGTGCCTCTCACCCATTTAAGAGTCCTCTATTGAGAATCCTGTTTAGATCTGTACCCAAAGATAATAGCCCTCTATTGGATGTGGAGTTGGTAAAAATCTTTTCCCATTTTTCAGGATCCCACTTCATCTAATTGACAATGTCCTTTGCCTTACAAAGGTTTTTCAGTTTCATGAGGTCCCTCCCCCTTCTTCCTTAAAAGAGGGCATGGTGCCCTGCCCTGTTGGAAGTCCAAGGCCCACCCCCCTCCATCCCGGCCTAGGAAGGTGTGCCTCCAAAAAGACTAGGTTCCCAAAAAGATAATACATGCAGAAGAGATAGGTCCTGGTGTCATTGTTGATGGCTTCTCGGTCTGCCCCCATTGGCTGCCACATTCAGAGAGTCTGGTTTGATCATATGCTCGTTCAGTCCCAGTCCAGCTGGATTTGGTGAGCTCCCATTAGTTCAGGCACACTGTCTCAGTGGGTGGTCCAGCCCCTCATGGTCCTGACTTCCTCGCTCCTCTTCTCCCACCTTCTGCCCTTCGACTAGACCTTGGGAGCTCAGTCCATTGCTCTGATGTGAATGTGGGTCTCTGTCCGAGTTATCTCTTCTTTGAAAGTCTGGTAGAATTCTGAATTAAAACCATCTGGCCCTGAGCAATTTTTGCTTAGGAGACTTTTAATGATTGATTCTATTTAACTAAGAGTTATAGGTCTAACTTATAGGTCTATTTCAATTATTTATCTGATTGATTGAATTTCAATAAGTGTTACCTATGAAGAAAATGATCTGTTTCTTTTAGATTTTCCAATTTTATCTATTTAAATTATTTATCTTATCTTAATTTAACTTTGGTAGGTGGCACTACAGAGAAATTTGTCCATTTCTTCTTGATTTTCCAAATTGGTGGCATACAGGATTTTAAAGAATGTCCTTGTGGTTCTCTGAATTTCTTTGGTGTCTGATGTTATGTACCCTTTTTCTTTCTCACTTAATTAATAATATATTCTTTAAATATCTCATTGATTTTGAATTAATTAATTAATTAATTTTGATATTCTCTCCCAGTCTTCTAGCTACTTTGGTTAAGGATTTATCTATCTTGTTGATTTTCTCAAGGAATCAACCCTTTGTTTCATTGATTCTTTTTATTGTTCTCTTTCTTTCCATTTTATTTATTTCACATCTCAGTTTGATTATTTCTTGCCATCTATTCCTCTTGGGTGTGTTTACTTCTTTTTGTTCTAGAGCTTTCAGGTGTGATGAAACTGCTAGTATAATAGTTCTCCATTTTTTAATGTAGGTATTTAGTGCAATAAACTTTTCTCTTACCACCACTTTCATTGTGTCTTGTAAATTTGGGTATGTTGTGTATTTGTTTTGATTCAATTTTACAAAGTATTTTATTTCTTTATTTCTGTCTTGACCCATTTTTCATTTAGTAGTAATCTGTTAGGTTTGTGAGCTTTCTGTTGTTTCTGTTGTTGTTGATATCCAGCTTTACTTCATGGTGGTCTAATATGATGTACTCTTGTATATGTTGAGACTTATTTTGTACCCAAGTATATGGTCAATTTTGGAGAAAGTTTCATGAGGTGCAAAGAAGAAGGTATATTCTCTTGTGTTTGGATGAAATTTTTTATAAATATTTGTTAGGTACATTTGGTTTATAGTATTAGTAAGACTAACATTTCTCTGTTTAGTTTTGGCCTGAATGACCTGTCTATGGTGAGAATGGGGTAGTGGAGTCTCTCATTATTAATGTGTGAAGATCAATATCAGATTTAAGCAGTAGTAGTGTTTCTTTTACAAAAGTGGGTGCCCTTGTGTTTGGAGCATAGATGTTAAGAATTAAAATGCTAATTTGATGAATTTTTCCTTTGAGGGTGGAAGGCTGGTAGACTGCAGACTAAGCAGATTAAGCCTCTCTCTTCTCTCATTTTATATTCCCTCTAGTGCAGGGATTAAAGGTGTATGACTTCCTAGTACTGGGCCACCACTACCTGGATTTGTTTTGCATTGATTTTGTGTGGTCTAGGGTGGCCTTGAACTCACAGAGATCCATCTGCTTCTGTATCCCAAATCCTTGGTTTAAAAGCATGTGCCACACCTGCCTGACTTCTAGTGGCTTAACTCTGCCCTTCTGATCTTTAGGCAAGCTTTATTTATTAAAAAACAATAAAATATCACTATATTTTCTCTTTTGTCTAAAATAAAAAGGCTATAACTAATATCAGAAAAACTATATACAATGAGTACAATAACTATAATATATATATATATAGGCAATAAGTATATCAACAATGTCAAGTCTATTTACATTTGAAAAATTCAGAGAAAATACTTCATATCTATTCTATCTTGGTGAATTCAAAGTCTTGTACCTAGTTTACTTTTTATCATAACTTTCTCTCTGCATCTGGTAAACAAGGAAAACTATAACTATCTAGTCTTCAACTCCTTCAGAGACTCAAAAAGAAAATAATATTAACTGAGTAGGCAGGAAGTACAAACAAGAAACTTTCAAAAAGATATGAGTAATGACAAAAACAGCTGGCTGCCTAGACAGTCACCCAAAATTGGGGCATCCATCTTTGGCCTACAAGCCTAGCATACCCAACAAATTTTTCTGTGAAGTGGAATATTCTGAAAGCTGTCCCTTCTTGTCTTGATAATGTCTGGCACTCATTTTTTGTGTGTCCTCCTTGTCCAATTCGTACAGCATACTGTCAACAATTGAGGCAAGGGCATTTTCTTGATGAATGGCTTGCTTTTGCCTCAAAGAAAGTAAACTCCAAAGTTCATTATCATTTTTGAAGTAGATTGGTGCTTCCAGGAGCAGGCATGACTCATCATAAAAAAGAAAAACCTAGGTTATTAAAACATCTTAAATGCCATATTCTGTAGAACTCTAAAGTGTTTAAAGATGACTTGTCTATCTAAAATATATCTTTGTTTGACCTTGAAAACATATCTAATGTAACTACAAGTTTAATTATGCCAGATGAGTAACTACTAACCTGCATTTCCTTATTATCCTAAACATGATAACAATACTTTTCAAGGACTAAAATTTTACATTACATTAAATGAGAGTAAAAATGTATGCACAGTATGCTCTAACAAAATTAATCTCATTATAAAAATTTGTATATAATATATAAAAGTCCAATTCAATATATAATATTAAAACTAGTAGTTGGTTTTTAAAGGTATGAATAAATACCTTTAAAAATACCTTAAATACCTTTAAAGGTATAAATAAATACCTTTAAAAACACCTTTAAGGGGTTTTGCTCTTGTTTCCACAGAAGAAAAATTGTGGATACCATCGAAATTAATAAAGGTTCAGCTTGAAGAGGAGAAACCTCTTGGAAAGGAGGAATGGCAGCTCATCTACAATGATGATAATCATACAGGTGATAAGAAAGACATATAGGATTGGGGCAGGGTTCTGTTCTTATCTCTGCAGGACAACACTCATCTTCAAAAAATACAAGGGACCCTGGATGTTTGAATACTGACAGATGGAAACAATTTACAACCCAATAAGAATCAGCAAAAAAATTGAATAGGTTCCGTAAGTGAAAATATTCATAACATACTTTTAGAGGAACACAAATATACTTATATTTATAAATACATGGAGCTGGTTTTGGAGTTGGACTCTGGCTCAGTCCCTCTCTAATTCCAAGCCTATTGTTAAGAGAAAACCCAGAGCTTCTGTCTCATGTCAGGAGCCATGATATGGGACAGAAGGAAAAAATTATTTATAAAACTTCTTTGCCTTCTTCATATCTATTTCTGTCTTTATCATGCCTTTTATTAAATATGTATGTATGTCTATATAAATAATACTTAAGTTTTCCATAATAAACAATAAATTTTCCTGCAGTAATCTTTGAAGTTTCCAGGAAGAAGATGGGGCCCCATAACAACAACTCCACCTGGTTAATATGATGTCATGACACTGATAGCGCTACTACAAGACCTGTTTGGATACCAGCTGCACAGGATGGTTCCAACTTGGTTAGCTTACATGGTGCACTTCTTTTACAACATTCTGGCCAGACCTCCATGAAATACTCAGAGACTATTTGCAATTTTACCAGTCCAAATATTAATCTGGTAATTTAACCATCATTTATTTTAATAGGATCCCCTAGAAAGAACGTCACCCCCATGACAGCTGGAAGTAATTCTAGAAGACGCCGTCCCCTCTCCCAACAAAGTTTGCCCTCAGGCTTAGGGACACCATTTAGGGGTTGATTATAATTGATATATGGTTGAGGGATGGGGGAGGAATTTTATAAACTCAGAAATAAAAATAAATAAGGAAAGAAAGAAAGAAAGAAAGAAAGAAAGAAAGAAAGAAATGAAGAAAGAAAGAGGGATATTTGGATAATGGGATAAAAGATTGTATTTATGAGTTCTTGTTTTTTAGACAATTATATTGGTATAGATTTCTATATATTGATAAAAAGTTAAATTATATTAAATATTATATGCATGTATGCTTCTACCTGTTTGAAACATTGTTTATGTATTGATATATATATTTACCATACTGCAATGTACATTACTACCTCCGATTAAGATACTTATACATTGTTTAGATTTAAAAGTCATTGTCCTCATTTATTGCGCAGTTGTTTATTGTCTTAGTCTTTACGTTAGATAGGTATTGAGAATTATAGGTCACAAGTCATCTATGCGTGTTATATTTATGATTAGACTAATCAGCTTCTTTAGATACATAGAGATTATATTCAGTATAGATAGATAATCTTCAACCTCTTCAAGGAACTATAAAAAATGGCCTTTAATCTAATTTAGAGTTTCATGGTTTCGCGACAATGAGAATAAATGTCCCTGTGCCATTATCAATGGCTTCTCAGTCTGCCCCATTGACAGCCACATTTAGAGAGTCCAGTTTGATCACATGTTTGTACAGTCCCAGTCCAGCTGGATTTGGTGAGCTCCCATTGGATCAGGCACACTGTCTCATTGGGTGCACCAACCCCACGCAGTCCTGACTTCCTTGCTCATCTTCTCCCTCCTTCTGCTCTTCAACTAGACCTTGGGAGCTCAGTCCATTACACTGATGTGGATGTGGGTCTCTGTCTCTACCTCCATCCATTGGACAAAATTTCTATGGTGACATTCAAGATATTCATCAGTGTGACTATGGGACAATGCCAGTTCAGACCCCCTCTCCTCTGCTGCCCAAGGACTTAGCTGGGGACATCCCCGTGGACACCTGGGATCCCTTCCAGAGCCAAGTCTCTTGCCAACCCTAAAATGGCTCCCTTAATGTATATATCTTCTTCCCTGCTCCAATATCTGCCCTTCCTCCATCTCCACCCTCCCATTCCCCCAAGCTCTCCCCAGTCCTTCCCGTCTTCCTTTTCCTCCCCCCTCTCCACCTCCCACAACGTTACCCCAATCCCTACCCCCATGCCTGTGCTCCCAACTTTTGTCCAGTGATCTTGATTGCTTCCAATTTCCAGGAGGATCTATATATATTTTTCTTTGGGTTCACCTTGCTATTGGGCTTCTCTAGGCTTGTGAACTATAGGCTTAATATGCTTTGTTTATGGCTAGAGTCCACTGATGAATGAGTACATACCATATTCATCTTTTTGGGTTTGAGTTGTCATACTAAGGATAATGTTTTCTAGTTACATCCATTTCCATGCAAAATGCAAGATGTCATTGTTTTTTACCACTGAGTAGTACTCTAATGTGTATATATTCCACACTTTCTTGATCCATTCTTCCATTGAGGGGCACCTAGGTTGTTTCCAGGTTCTGGCTATTAAAATAATGCTGCTATGAACATAGTTGAACAAATGCTTTTGTAGTATGATTGGGCATCTCTTGGGTATATTCCCAAGAGTGGTATTGCTGGATCCTGAGGTAGGTTGATTCCCAATTTCCTGAGAAACTGCCACACTGATTTCCAAAGTGGTTGCACAAGTTTGCATTCCCAAGAGCAATGCATGAGTGTTCCCCTTACTCCACACCCTCTCCAGCATAGGCTATCATTGGTGTTTTTGATTTTAGCCATTCTGACAGGTGTAAGATAGTATCTCAACGTTGTTTTGATTTGCATTTCCCTGATGGCTAAGGAAGTTGAACATGACCTTAAGTATCTTTGGGCCATTTGAACTTCTTCTGTTGAGAATTCTCTCTTCACATCATTATCCCATTTTTTAATTGGGTTATTTAGAATTTTAATTTGATGTGTTCTTGGATTCGGTTTGCCAGTATTTTATTGAGAATTTTTGCATCAATGTTCATAGTGAGATTGGTCTGTAATTCTCTTTATTGGTTGAGTCTTTGTGTGGTTTTGGTATCAGGGTAACTGTAGCTTCATTAAAAAAGTTTGGAAATGACTCTTCTGTTTCTATTATGTGAAACACATTAGGGAGTATAGGTATTAGCTCTTCTTGGAAGTTCTGGTAGAATTCTGTATTAAAACCATCTGGTCCTGGGCTTTTTTTGGTTGGGAAGGTTTGGATGAGAGTTCTATGTCCTCGCAACTTATAGGTCTATTTAAATTGCTCATCTGGTCTTGATTTAATTTCAGTATATGGTATTTATCTAAAAAACTGTCCATTTCCTTTACATTTTCCAATTTTGTGGCATACAGGCTTTTGCAGTAAAACCTAATGATTCTCTGAATTTCCTCAGTGTCTGTTGTTATGTCCCCCTTTTCATTTCTGATCTTGTTAACTTGAGTGTTCTCTCTCGGCCTTTTGATTAGTTTGAATTGGAGTTTGTCTGTCTTTTTGACTTTCTCAAAGAACCAGCTCTTTGTTTCATTGATTCTTTGGATTGTTTTCTGCGTTTCTTTTTTTGTTGATTTCAGCCCTCACTTTGATTATTTCCAGTCTTCTATGCCTCCTGGGTGAGTCTGCTTCTTTTTTTTTCTAGAGCTTTCAGGTATGCTGTTAAGTCACTGATGTGTGCTTTCTCCGTTTTCTTTACATAGGCACTAAGTGCTATGAACTTTCCTCTTAGCAATGCTTTCATAGTGTCCCATAGTTTTGGGTATGTTCTTTCTTTATTTTTGTTGAATTCAAGGAGGACTTTAATTTCTTTCTTTGTTTCTTCCTTGACCCAGAATTGGTTCAGTAGTTAACTGTTCCATTTCCATGAATTTGTAAGTTTTCTGGGGGTGGAATTGTTGTTAAATTTTAACTTTATTCCATGATGATCCGATAAGACACAGGTGGTTACTCCAATCTTTTTGTATCTGTGGCTGTTTGCTTTGTTATCAAGTATGTGATCAATTTTTGAGAAGGTTTCGTGAGATGCTGAGAAGAAGGTATATTCTTTCCTGTTTGGGTGGAATGTTCTATAGATGTCTATTAAGTCCATTTGATTCATTACATTTGTTAGTTTTCATATTTCTCTGTTAAGTTTCTGTCTGATTGACCTGTCCATTGGTGAGAGAGGAGTGTTGAAATCTCCTACTATTAGTGTGTGGGGTTTGATGTGTGCTTTGAGTTCTAGTAATGTTTCTTTTACATATGTGGGTGCTTTTATATTAGGGGCATATATATTCAGGATTGAGACTTCATCCTGATGAAGTATTCCTGTTATGAGTATAAAGTGTCTATCTCCATCTCTTCTGATTGATTTTAGTTTGATGTCGATTTTGTTAGATATTAGGATAGCCATACCTGCTTGTTTCTTAGGGCCATTTGATTGAAAAACCTTTTCCCAATCTTTTACTCTGAGATAATGTCTGTCTTTGTGGTTGAGGTGTGTTTCGTGTAAACAGAAGAATGTTGGATCCTGTTTTTGTATCCTTTCTCTTAACCTGTGCCTTTTAATAGGTGAATTGAGTCCATTAAATTTAAGTGATATTAATGACCAATGGTTGTTAACTCTGGTTATTTTTTTGGTGGTAGAGTTTGTGTGTTTCCCTTCTTTGAGTTGTGCTGGTGGAGGGTTGTTAGATTTCTGTGTTATTATGGGTGTTGTTTGCTGCCTTTAGTTGTGGTTTTCCTTCTAGTACTTTCTGTAAGGCTGGGTTTGTGGCTATGTATTGCTTAAATTTGTTTTTATCCTGAAATATCTTATTTTCTCCATCGATGGTAAAAGAAAGCTTTGCTGGGTATAGTAGTCTGGGCTTGCATCCATGGTCTCTTAGTGTCTGCAGCACATCTATCCAATACCTTCCGGCTTTCATGTTTTCTATAGAGAAGTCAGGTGTAATTCTGATAGGTTTACCTTTATATGTTACTTGACATTTTTCCTTACAGTTCTTAATATTCTTTCTTTATTCTGTATGTTTTGTGTTTTATTATATGGCAAGGGGATTTCTGTTTTTGATCCAGTCTATTTGGTGTTCTGTATGCTTCTTGTACCTTCATAGGAATACCCTTCTTTAGGTTAGGAATGTTTTCTTCTATAATTTTGTTGAATATATTTTATGGGCCTTGAGCTGTACTTCTTCTCCTTCTTCTACTCCTATTATTCTTAGGTTTGGTCTTTTCATGGTGTCCCAGATTTCCTGGATGTTTTGTGTTAAGGATTTGTTGTTTCCTTGATCAATGAGTTTATTTTCTCTATCATATCTTCAGCATCTGAGATTCTTTCTTCTATCTCTTGTATTCTGTTGGTTATACTTGTCTCTATAGTTCGTGTTCATTTACCCAGATTTTCCATATCCAGCCATCCATCGGTTTGTGTTTTCTTCATTGTCTCCATTTCATTTTTCAAGTCTTGAACTGTTTCCATTACCTGTTTGATTGCTTTTTCTTGGTTTCCTGGGGTATCTTTGAGGGATTTATTCATTTCTTCTAACTTTTTGTTAGTCTTCTCATCCATTTCCTTAAAGGAGTTTTTCACATCCTCTTTAATGGTCTCTATCACTTTCATAATTTTACGTTTAAGGTTGATTTCTTCTACTTCTTCTGGATTAGGTTATTCAAGTCTTCCTGTTGCATATTCACTGGATTCTGGTGTTATCATCTTGCTTTTCAGGTTGTTGGAGGAATTCTTGCATTGGTGCCTGCCCATCTCTTCCTTCCATTCACAGTCAGGAGAGTTTCGGCGGCTTGGTCCACGTTTTGCTGTGGCTATCTGTGTACTTGGGGATTTTTCTTGTTCTGCCCTCTCTTAGGTCCCCTCAGCACTGGAGTTGGCTTTCAGATACCCTCCTCCCTAAAATAGGCTGTTGTGGTGGATCTAAGGACCCTCTCAGCATGGATCTACTGGTACCGGATTAGGGCCACTTGCTGGCCAAGGACCTCACAGACAAATGGCTGGGCTTGCTGGGATGGGATAAGTAGAGGAAGCCAGTAGCCAGGGAGAAACCCTGGTGAACGGCCAGAAAGTTTATGGGGTTGAGGGTGCCTGTACTCTGTTCCCGGGGCATGCCGCCAGCCGGGCGGGTACACACTTACCCGTCCGGATGGATCTTCTTGTCCAGGAGCAGGGCCCCTTGCTGGCCCAGTACCTCGCATACAAAGGGGCAGGTTTGCTAGGAGTGGCTCGTGGAACAAAGACACCCCTGCAGCCATTGCTCTCATCACTTTGTTCCCAGACCCTCAGCCCTGAAGCAGGCTGAGTTGGGGGATCCTATGACCCCGCAGATGGAAAGCCCCTGAGTTGGGTTTCAATGTGACTGTGCTTTCTTGTACACTAGGGATTATATTACAATAGGATTCTTTTTCAAATTATCCTGGATTTAAATACATTGGAAGTGTATTAGACTCCATGAAGTCTGATCCAGGTTGATGAAGTTATTCTGCACCATGTTTTGATTCTTATCTCTTTGGATGCTTCACTTCCCTCCTGTATGACACCTATAGGGACCCCCTCACCCACAAATCTCACTATCAGCCTCTATCACCTATACTCACAATTTGCATATTAGAAATTAATGATATCTCTGCTGGGTTATCATAAAACACTCCATTGACAGTTCCAAATCATGTACAAAGCCCTTCAAAAAATACAACTTCATCATATATTTAGAAGTTGAGAGATTTAAATATTTAAATTAATAGCAGCTATGTAAAGATAGGACAGGTATAACTTGAAACAGACATTCAAGAAATTACCATCGTGTTCATGAGAGGTATTTGCTTCAAAACTTGTAATTCAAATATGCAGGGAGCCATTTAAACACATGTGATTTTCATGTATGAAAACATTGGAAAAACACATATAATAGAACTTCATGTCAATTATTATGCCAGGGTAACACAAAGTGAAATTAATACTCATAATCATCAGGTTTTTAAATTTGTAGGCAATATATAAAACAAGTCTGGCTGGCTCTGACAAACAATGCTGCCTATGAACATAGTTGAGCACATGTCCTTGTGGCATAATTGAGTATCCTTTGGCTATATACCCAAAAGTGGTATTATTGGGTCTTGAGGAAGGTTGTTTCCTGATTTTCTGAGAAATCACCACACTGATATCCAAAGGGGCTGTACCAGCTTGCACTCGCATCAGCAATGCAGGAGTGTTCCCTTTACCTCACAACCGCTCCAGCATAAGTTGTCATTAGTGTTTTTGATCTTGGCAATTCTTATAGGAGTAAGATGGAATCACAGAGTTGTTTTGATTTGCATTTCTGGGATGACTAAGGACGTTGAACATTTCCTTAAGTGTCTTTCAGCCATTTTAGATTCCTCTGTTGAGAGTTCTCTGTTTAGGTCTGTACTCCATTTTTTATTGGATTATGTGTTCTTTTGATGACCATTTTCTTGAGTTCTTTGTATATTTTGGATATCAGACCTGTCCAGGCAGCCACATTTCTCTGTTGTTTCTATATTTTTGGAATTTACTTGCTCTGCACTTCCTGTTTACTCAATTAATAGCATATTCTATTAAGTTGAAGACTAGATAGTTATAGTTGTTTTCCTTAGTCATGATAGAAGATAAATTAGGTACAGAGCTTTTGACTCACCAAGATAGGATAGATAATAGAGGATTTCTTTGAATTTGCCAAATGCAAAAGGACTAGATTTTGTAAATGTAATTCTTACTTAATAACTGTTCTTATTGTTTATAGTTTTCCTATTTTAAAGCTAAAATCTTTCCTTTTATTTAGACAAAAGAGGGAAATGTTGTGGAATATTTGTTTAACTTGGCAAAAATGTGTTAGTTTTTATTTCTGCTGCATTTGTTTAACTATGTAAAGATGTGTTGCATTTATGTTAGTTAAATAAAATTAAGCTGGACTCAAAAATACAAAATCTGGCTGAAAAATTTTTGTTGTTTAAAAACATCCTTTACTGGTCCTTTTTTCATGACATATAGCCAAGAGTTACTTTGTGGTTGCATTTTTTTGCAGAGATTTTATGTTTTAAATTTGTTATACTTCTTAAGATTTATGATACAATGATTTATTCTTTGGATTATCCTAATAATAACAACATATTAGTTATAATTCTTCTTATGGCTTAATATATAAATAATGTTCTTTCTCCATGCTACGTTTAATTATCTTAAACATTTTGAAATGTGAGCTGAATGATGGTTATTTTCTTTGTATCAAATATAATTTGTTTTCTTTCAAAGCAGCAGAAATAGATTTACATAGTTTATAATTTGTACTTTCTAACTGCATGAGAGATGGATCATAACTGTTTATATAATTTTCTACCATTTAGATTCTGTTATCTACAAAATGCATAATCCTTAAAAAGTCAAATGGTCTAGAGTTATTGAAAAATCATTATACTGCCATAAGATATGAGTAATAGCTGTGCATGTACATTGAAATGAATGTCTTCAGGTGGATTGTATTCTGACAAGTCTTTGATCTATGAACACTAACCATGAGTCACTCATGGCTTTCCTTCACCAGTGGGAGGACCTTGGATTGGATTTAATTTTAATTACATTTTTTAGGACAGCATCATTTAAAAGAAATTGGCAGAAAACAGATTGAATGTGAACAGAAGTATGATGAAGAAAAGAATCCAATCAAATGGCTGAAAGAGAACTTTTGCATACACAAATAAATTGTCATCATGGAAAGTTCACAGACTGATAATCTGTTTCAGAAAGAAAGGGTTTAAGATATGTGTCAGCTGAACATTGTGGCCTGCAAGTATGCAGCCAAACAGAGCTATGACTGTAGGTGTCAAAACCATAAACTCAGTTGCCCAGCATAGTGGTGCATGCTTTTACTCTCACTTTTCAAAATGCAGAAGCAGACAGATCTCTGTGAGTTCACATCCAGACTAAAAGAAAAACCTTGTCCCCCCAAAAAGAAAAAAAGATTCATAAACTCATTTAAATGTTATGATACCTTTTGCAATTCTTTTTGTAACTTAATGGTGTGGTTCTTCGGTGTGAACTTTGTGGATAATAATGTCGATTTGGAATTTTCAAAGGTTGGATGTGTCAGAAGCCTTGAAATGTTCAACAGAAGGCTGTCAAAGTGAAGCCCTCTAGCAGTTAGGGCTTATTTAGTTCTGCTTAGAGTATGCACATAGAGTCCTTGCCTGCTCTTGGGACTTTTTCATCCTGTTAGGTTGCCATGTCCCAGTTAGATATGATAGGTTTTGCTTTATCTTATTATATTTTATTTTGTCATGTTTGGTTGTTATCTCTTAGAAGCCTGAAGAAGGAAGGGGAGGAAAATGGGGAGGCAATGGAAGGAATAGAGGGAGCAGAAACTATAATCAGGATATATTGTCTGAGAAACGAACTTATTTTCAATAAAGGGGGAAAGTGTTGGAAAAAAAGAAAATTTTCAAGTGTCAATTATTTCACTGCCTTTTTGAGATATAAATCTCTCTCAAAAGTCCTTTTCTTAGTTTTACAACTTAAAATTGTCTTTCTTAAGGGCTTTGGAATTGCCCCTTTGAACTGTAAACATCAAAGAAACCAGTACATTACATCTTAGTCTCTATGAGAAAATGGGAACCTTACTTTAAAAGACCCCTTGCTCTTGTCCCAAAGTTAAAGCAGGCAAGAGTTGTTTCTTATGATTTAAAATGTAGTTTTAATTTTTTATTTTTGAGATTATAACATAATTGTATCATTTTCCTCTTCTTCCTCTCTCTAAACCCTCCCATGTACCCATCAGTTCTTTTTCAAATTCATGACCCTTTTTTCTTCAATTGTTGTTACATATATGTATGATATGTATGTATGAGTGTGAATTTGTGTGGATGTATGTATGTTCCTTCCTAAATATATAAGTAATACCTAATAATTCTGTAAAATATTACTTCTGTGTGTATGTATTCAGGGATGACAATTTAGCATTGGATAATGAATTGATATGTCCTTCTCTGGAGAAGACTATAAGTATACATTTAATTTTGCAACCAGAAACCAACTCCTAGGTATCTAATATGTTAGAAAGGTAAAAAAAAAAGCAATTGTTGATTTAGTTCCTTTGACTGTGTTCTCAGAGCCATAGATGATATGAAGAGAAACAGGATTTGTAGGAGGATGGAGGTTTGGTTTGGAGATTGGTGTGGGAAGTCCTTCTGTATATGTGTTGTTTTTATTGGTTAATGAATAAAAAAGCTTCTTGGGCATATGACAGGGCAGAATAGAGCAAGGTGGGAACTCCAAGCAGAGATAGAGAGGAAAAGAAGGTAGAGTCAGGGAGATGCCCTGTAGCTGCCGAAGGAGACAGATGCCATGAAACCTTACCGGTAAACCATGAGCCTTGTGGTAAAATATAAAATAATAGGATTGGGTTAATTTAAGATGTAAGAGTTAGTTAATAAGAAGCCTGAGCTAACAGTCCAAGCAGTGCTGTAATTAATATAATTTCTGTGTGATTATTTCAGTTCTGGATGGCTGGGAAATGAACAAGCAATCTCCACCAACAGGAGATAGTACTGAGGTAAATAATGTACTTGAATGAAACTGTCATTATGAAACATTACCTTCTACAGTGACTGTATACAGAAGGTATTTGTTGTAGGGCTTTGCTTGTTTATGTTTTTTGTTGTTTTTATTTTTTGCAATGGTGAAAAGGCAGGAAATTATTTTTATCAATATGGTCATTTCTGGAAAATGGGGACCAAACATTCCAGAAATCTTAGCGGTGTTGACCTTAGATTTAGGTTTAAACAGAGGAAGAATTGGGTAGGAGATAAGATGTATGTCTAACCAAACACTCTTGGTCAGCTTGTGACCCAGGTAACCATGTCTCAGCTCTGGTTCTACAAGATAAGCCTAAGCAAGTCCTAGCTACTTTCTACAACATGATCCAGTTACCTGATTGCCCAAGAGATAACTATTTCTATTTGAGGTTGAATATTGGGGTAATCTATATGCAAAGTTTTGCTATTCTTGGAATCTAGGGAGACTGTAGGTTTAGGACAATGATGGCACAGTTCTGGATGCCTTCTCATGGTCAGTAATAAGGCACTAGCAAAGCTAGCAATAAAACATCTCAGCTACATTTATTTCAATGTATCTTTAAAAATTTTAATTAATTTTTTTATTATGTATACACATGCCAGATAACATTATAGATGGTAGTGAGCCACCATGTGGTTGCTGGAAATTGAACTCAGGACCTCTGGAAGAACAGCCAGTGCTCTTAACCTCTGAGGCATCTCCTCGAGAGGAAATGAGGTATTGACTCCTAACCCTGTGAGCTGTATCAAAAAGAACTCAGAGTTACACCACAAAATAGTATAGAACAAAAGTAAAATTTATTGCAAAGTAGAGCACTCTCACAGGGTAAGACTGGACAATGGATCAAAGTCTGTCTTAAGCTACATTTCAGGAAGGCTTTAGACTATTTTTAAAGAGAGGCTTTTTCCTGTCTATGTTACTGATGGGTAATAGTCTCTGTTCTTTATTCAAAAGCCTCTGGCTAGATGGAATTCTTGGGAGATTTTGAATAGCTATTTACCATTTGAAGCAGAATATAAAGACTATTTGTGAGACATGAGAGCTATGAACAAAAATTCTTGGAAAGAAGCTACAGTTTCCACTGAACCTTCTGCAAGGCTGAGTAACTGATGAGAACTGAATGACTGTAGAGAGTTTGAAACAATACAAGCCTACAAACAAATTATTTTGGGACATGTTTATCCTCCCCCACAGTCATTTATTGTCTTCCTTTGTTCATGACCTAGCATCTTTGTGACCATCAGGTAAATCCTTTAGCATACATAGACACCTGGAATCTATTAACTAAAAGACTGAGAGAGCCATTCGGGCATCTGGCAATTACAGCAAAGAGTGCTCCACTTTGCTTTAATCTGCCGACCTAATGTCTCCACCAATGTATTGTAAAAGACTCTTGACTTATGGTTTTCTTTGTTCTGTTATTAAAATGCTTTATTAAACTGTTTCACATTGAAATGTGGAAGTTGAAGAAATATCAATTTATGTTCCTGGGCCATAGTCACTCATATTTAGCTTCAGAATAATTTATCTCATCCCCTTTGAGCTGAGCTCAGTGTTTTCCATTGGGAGAAGAGTGGAGATCCCATCATCCTGGAGTCTGTGCAAAGCCTCTTGACAACACAGAAGGAAGAAGTCTAGCAAATCAATAACTGATTATGGCCTCAGTTCCTCACTCTCGGAAAATCTTCTGTTTTCTAGGATTCTCACAGACACCCCATTTACAGGGAAAATCATTTTCTAAGCCCCATGTTCAATGAATCCCTGCTTTTTATTTCATTAAATTATGATGACATCTAGCACCACAGAACCAACTTGTAATCTCAATTATCAAAGAAGAAAAAAGGATAGAATGCAGAAAGAGTCCTAAGAAACCAGTTGAACAATACACTTTCCAACTCTTCCAAAATCCTATGCACAGTTAATACTAGAACACTTGAAATCAGACTCTCAGAATCCCACACAAATGCTCTCAGATTTGCCCATATTCTCTTCTTGAGTGACTTTCTCTCTCAGTATCTTTGGTAACATCTCTGACTTGGCTTCATAATAGCAGCTAACCCTGAAATTCTTTGTAGTATCAAAGCCATAAATCCTGGTTTGGCCTGAGTTGGGGTCCCTGAAAGATTAGGGGAATACCTAAGGTTGTTAAGAGTAGCAGCATTGAGCTATGACTCTGTCTTCCACACCACTGATATGATAACAGTCCAATAAGTGGAGAACATTATGGATCCTCCCAGGGCTAGATATATGACTCAGACTCCATTTCCCTGGCCAACAATCAGACTCCTGCAGTTCCAGTCTTTGTCTTATCCAGCAGTTGATTATGAACAGGATCCATCAGCAGTGTCTCCAGGCCCACTAATACCCAATAGCTACCTGACAGCATCACCAGGTTATAGACAAATGATTGATTGATGTGGATGTGTATAGTTGAGCAGGAGTAAATGAAAGCAGAGGTCCCAGGTCTTTGGCTTCGTTTTAGCTGCCTTGGAAGCCCAGGCTAGAAGTCAGTGCTGTTCAGCAAAAGCAATTTCTAAGTATCTGTTGTAATTCATCACAAAACGATCAGGTTCATACAATAGAGGTAGTAGCTAGAGTTAGAATATTTACTTCTGTATAAACAGCTATCAAATGATTTCAAACTGTTCTGCAGTTGTAAAGGTTTATGTCCTATATCTCGGAGCTATATCTTTCTAGACTTTATGACTTATCAGTGGTGAGAGTGATTTTCTTACTAGTTAAGATTTAAAGGAATTTTAAAATCACTTACTACATATAAATGTATAAATAGCTGAGTAGATAATTTTTTAAAACTTGGTTGAATACTTTGGCTATATGTTATCACTTCTATAAAGAGAAGAATTTACAGGAGCTACTGAGGAGCAATATACCCTCTTGCTAATTTTCTAAGTCAGTTTCATGTGGTGATTTTTGTTTGTTTGTTCTGTTTATTGGTTTCTCATGAAGTCATTTTAGCACAATAATTTATCTCAATGGTTAGAGTAGATCAGAGTCTAAATGTCTTCAGAAACTAAAAACCAAACATTCCACATAACCTGTGCCCTGTAATAAGTTATAGAAACATGTTTTGAGGTCAGCATAAATATTCAGCTAATGAGTGATTTCAATTCATGAGAAAATGACATCATATAGGAATGTGATAATTGTGAAATGTTAACCTCCAAAACTAAAGAACCTGGTGGAGTAGAATAGAATATTAAGGCATATGATTTGCATTTGTGCCTAACAGTAGGATAAAGCTCCTGAAAAAAATGTACTTCTTCTAACTCAGATCATCTTGTAAGACTATTGACTCATCTTAAAATATAGTTTCTTGCCAGGCGGTG
This sequence comes from Ondatra zibethicus, assembly GCA_004026605.1. NCBI lineage: Eukaryota > Metazoa > Chordata > Mammalia > Rodentia > Cricetidae > Ondatra > Ondatra zibethicus. Next base: position 62,632 of record PVIU01005949.1, read on the forward strand.
GTGGCACATGCCTTTAATCCCAGCACTTGGGAGGCAGAGGCAGGTGGATTTCTGTGAGTTCAAGACCAACCTGGTCTACAAGAGCTAGTTCCAGGACAGGCTCCAAAGCCACAGAGAAACCCTGTCTTGAAAAACCAAAAATAAAAAAAAGGAAAGTATAGTTTCTTGAGAAAAAGAATTATACACATGCTTTTTGTGGGAATGATGACTTCTAGTATTTTAAAGGGGTGTTTGGTGGTTTGAAAGAAAATGACCCCCAAAGGGAGTCTCACTATTAGGAGGAGTGGCCTAGTTAGAGTAGGTCTGTCCTTGTTGGAGGAAATGTGTCATTTTATGGTGGGTTTTGAGGTCTCATTTTCTTGAGCTACATTTGGTGTAGTGCACAGTTCACATTCTACTGCCAATGGAAAGATGGAGAACTCTCATCACCTTTTCCAACAACATGTTTGCTCGCATGCTACCCACCATTATGATAATGGATTAAACCTCTGACCTGTAAGGTAGCCCCATTTAAAAGTTTTCCTTCATAAGAATTGCCATGGTTATGTTGTTTCTTCACAGCAATAGGAACCCTAACTAAAACAGGATGGGGTGACATCTCATCTTAAAGAATATTTAAAATGGGTTAGATTTCCAAGTTAATAGGCATTGCAATAGGGCCGTCTTCTGTAGATAAATCACAACATCTTCACTGTTTATGTCACTGTGATCTCATTACTGGCAGGTTTAACAGTAAGCAGAGAAAATAGATTTAAGCATTACACTAAGGGCTGGCGATTGTTTATTTTTCTATTCTAAGCCGAAAATGTTGACAATTTGTTTCTCTCTTCTACTTGACCTTTAAAGATGCAAGACTTTATATTATTTCTAAAATGAACATGGTGTAGAAACAAAAATAGTATAAAATGTTAGAGTATGGTTTCCTCAATGTGGAACAGAACAGTCCTCATGGATGAACAGACACAAGAATAAGACTCCTCTGCAGAGTCAGAGGCTTGAACTTGAACAACTAACAGAGATTTCCCATCCTTAGACATTAACATTTGGTAATGTTCTACATGTAAGCATCATTGACAAGAAAGTGTCAAGTCTTCACCAATGAATTTAATCCAATCAAATCATATGGATATGCTAATAATGAGTAAGGAAATCACTTTGAACTTTGTCATTTCTTCAATTGATTTTCTCTCACATAGTAAGAATAACGCTATGAAGGCTGAATAATTCTCTGAGAAAGTTCTCTAGTTGTGCTTTGCGCAGACTGAATCACGCTCTTTCTCTTCTCCCGAACAGCAGGTGCACGGATCTTCCACAGCTGCTGTTCTCAAGGAGCTCTCCACGGCAGACTCAGCTGTGCCGTCAGGGAGAAGCGTACAGCGCTTCACGTCGTCCTCGTTGTTCCTTCTGCTTTTCTGTGCCTTAAAATAGTGGGAAATTCTGCATTTCATCTTAAACATGTTTCAACGAGAACTAGTCCCAACTATTATATGTGACCTTGTAACAAAAGATCTACCTTATATTTAAGCAACTTTATTGGTATGTAGTTGACACAAAAAATGACCTATTTAAAAACTCTTCGAGTTTGGAGATACCTTTGCTTTGAGTCTGATATAAAGTCAGCAATAATAGCAAAGAGATGAGTTTTATTATTTCCTTTATTTTTTAATACCACACTTGCCTGCAAAATATTAAATTTTTATGATTCACCGATGAGGAGGAGAAAGTTAGAAACAATTGTAAAAGAACAAAACTAATGAGAGTTTTATGTCACTGCCTATGAGGATGTGGCTTCTGAGCAGCTATGCTGGCTTTATCAAAAGAGGGAGAACACGGGGCTATATCCTTTCCCTCTGTAACTTATCTTTTTCATCTATTTAGATCTCACATTAGTTCATTGGGACTTTGGCTAGGTATTGGATTGATATATAGAAATAAGTCATAGTTAAATAAAAGACATCTTTTGGAGTTTAATTAAAATTGATCAATTCTAGTAAGGCTATAATTCAACAGACTATAAGAACAGGGCCTGGCTACAGAGATGGCTCAGTGTAAAGTGCTTGCTATGCAAACATAAGGACCTGAGTTCAGATCTCCAACATCAAAGTTTCTTTCTTAAGTCAGAATCTATGGCAAAAAGAGCTAAGCCAGGCCTGAAATAAGCCGTTTGAGCCACTCAGCACATACTGATTCACCCAGGGGACTAAATGGAGTGGGAATGTCTGCGGAGGCCACAGCCTGCTTTCCATCACATCCTTCCTCCTGGGCATTCTTCTTGTCTGCTCTGCCTATCATATTCTTCATAACCTATTGATTTTTCTCTCCTTCCCAACCTCCTACACTTTTAAAAAACCTTTCAGTGATTTTTTTTTAACTCTATGAAGGTGTCAGCCAATGGTTGGGTTACTGTTCCCTTTCTGCTTGAAAACAATCTGCTTAAATCACTCAAGTGAAGTAGAGGCAGATAAGACTCGAGAGACAAAGAACAATTAACAACTCAAAACAAATGAGAGGAGAAGAAGAAAGGAGAAAGAGGAGGCAAAAAGACAAGCAGAAAAGGAAGAAAAGGTTGAGGAGGGGAGTGGGGGAAAGAAGATATATATGAAATTGTTTTGCATTTCATCTCAAACAGCAAAGGTAGCCAAGGTTTCAGTGGGTGAAAGTGGGGCTGGATATCTTAATTAAAGCTCCCTGTGTGTGTCTTATTCCCAGCCAACCCTTGAGGAAGCAATCTATATGTGGAAAAAGTACACGCAAAGGAAAGAGGGGCATGATGGCAGCATTCAATTTTCAGGAAAGATGTAAGCAGTTTTGGAGGTGTTTGTTTTTGCATGAAGCGTTATACCACATAGGAGCATTACAACTAATGCGTGAGAAGGGGCAGTTGAATTTAGTGCTTGAGAAAGCTTCTGCGTTTTCTTTCTGTGCTTCTGGAGACTGTGTCTCCTTGTCTCACTTATTTTCTCCAGCACTACCATGGGAAGATATTTTAGAAACCAGAGCCTAGCTGAGGTAGACACAGAATCCAACTCTTTCAATGTCTGGGGTCAGCATACAGAACAACCCATTGTGCTTGCTTCATCTTCCTAGCCAGGGCATTGGACCCATTGTAGCATCTGAATGAGTGTACAAAGGAATAAGTGGACAATGCCCAACTGTGTGATTCCATAAGGACTAAATGCCCCAAGGTTGTGTGGTGTGATACTCAATATCATCTATTCCCAGAGATGATTACCATTAAAGAGAGAGTTTCAGTGAGGCCAAACTGCCATAACAGTTACCTCTGATAGCCTCATGTGACATTCTGTACCAAAAAAATCACCAGTGTTTATTGTATGGCATATGAGCCACACATGTGTCCCTGTGCACATGAACTTTTAAAAATGCATTGCCACATTATATTAGGGTATAGCTTAACTTTACCCAGGGATTCCAATATTTGTTAGCTACTCCATTCTAACTACAACAATATAGAGTGGCAAGGATGTTTGTTTTTCTAGTTTTCACTTCAAAGTGACATCTTTAGTATCATCTGTAAACTGAAGTTATTAGGAAAATGTAGCTTGACACATTGAGTGGCACGCAATAGTTTCTGTGTGATTATTTCAGCCCTGAACTGCTTGGACAGCCAGGGTCAAACAACTGGCCTCCTCCAACAAAATGGCATGCCAACATGGTTGACTAAATCCACATAAAACAAGAGAAAGCTTAAAAAGAAATCCCAGACACAAAAGAACAGAGTTAAGCATGGTTTGGTAGCAGCATTTTCTTGGGTGGGCTCTTGGTGTGGGACAATAGTCTGTATTCTGTCAATTATATTTTTAATAAATGCTGATTGGCTAGTAGCCAGGCAGGAAGTATAGGCAGGACAACCAGGCAGGAAGTATAGGTGGGTCAATGAGAACAGGAGAGTTCTGGGAAGAGGAAAGTTCTTTCTGCAGTCCTGACCCAGCCACAGAATAAGCAAGATGTGACTTCCTCGCTGAATAAGGTACTGAGCCACGTGGCTAACATAGACAATAATAATGGTCTAATATAAGTTATAAAAGTTAATAAGAAGCCTGAGCTAATGGGCAAATCAGTTTATAACTAATGTAGACCTCTGTGTGATTTCTTTGGGACTTAACAACTATGGGAACCAGGCAGGACAAAAAACTCAGTCAACAGGTTCTGTTTATTAAAAACAAGCAAAGGCATGACTCTTTTAAGAGAGGCTTTCCTGATTCAATGGTAGCAGAAAAAAAGCTGCACTGTTTTGAAACTGCAGCTTCCTGAATCATACTGCCAGGATGAACTCTGACGAGGTCCAGTTATGGAGCAGTTAAATGAGATTTGTGAACAGAGTGCTACAGCTTGGTTAATGGCAACATAGACTGGCTATGTGTCTAAAATTGGGGCTCTGAGAATGGTTCTCAGAGGCAGCAAACAACTCTGCAGTATTTCCCCTAGCAATGGCTCTGCTTAAGTTCATAAGAAGGGCTTAGCATTTTAAGAAGCACTTCTGGTCAGAACATAATTACAGATGCACAATAAAGACAGATTCAGATTTAAAAAAAAGACCCCTAAATGGGTCATAGTGTTGGATAAATGTACATAGGCTTGGGCGAGAGAAGAAAAAGAATATAGACCGTTATAAAAAGAAGTAAATGGTTTAAACAAGGTAAAGTCTTTAAAGAAACAGAGTATAGACAGTCATAGATTAAAGAAATAGAGTAAAAAGTAATAAGGCATGTAAAGATGGAAAATTCACAGAGTCTGGATTATGTACATTACTGTGTTTTCTTTGAATTTTTGGATTGTGAATGAGCTAAGTGCAGAGAGACATTTCAGTGTACAGGCTGCTAAGCTAAACCACCCTATATATCTTAAAGTTGTCTTTGCTTCAAAATATAGGTCAAAGGATACATTACTTTGGAAAAGAGGATTTTCTTTAGTTTCCACAGAAGATGAGAACCTGTGAAATCATTCCAGGCTAATGTGGTATGATGCACTAAGACCCCCTGAAAGGTTGCCATGAACACCCCCCAAAATTACTTCACCCAACAAAAATCAGGAAACAGTATGGAGAAAACTATGCCCATATGCCCAAATATTGTTTATAGATGTTTGTTTACATTTAAAGGGAGATATGCTATAGAGATTTGCATTGGTATGGATCTTGGTTTATTGATACAAATTTAAGGTCAATTTTGTTATACTGTGTATATGTATTTCTGATCTTGATTAAAGTATTATGTTTGTTCAGCTCATTTAAAATGTAATGTATAATTAAGAAATATAGGCTAATAGATAATCATCTATAATAGTCAAGATTCTAGTCATATTAGTTAGGTTTTCTAGATATATAGAGATATATTTCAACTAGATAGGAGTTCTTAAAACCTTTCAAAGACATTTAGAATATGGTATTTAAATGTTTTTAGAGCTTAGGACAATGAGACACATCTGCTCCTGGCAACACCAATCTACTTCAAGAGGAAGATGGGCATTAAAGTGGCTTCTTATGGAGTTGATTAGCCATTTGTGCAAGAAATTGCTCTTGCCTGGACTGCTTGATGGTATGGTGTATGAACTGTACATGCTGGACCCAAAGAAAATTGACTGCTGAAGTTACCTAATGAAAGTGAAACAGTCCTTCAGGGTTCCTGCTTCATGAAAGAGTCTACCAGACATTCTGCAGGACACAGAAGAAAGTGACTGACAAATTGCCAATATAGGCAGTACTGTCTTTGAAATTTCCTGCTTCGTGGAAATGTCTGTGAGATGCTATGGGCATGTAGGCTGAAGATGGATGCCCCAGTCTTACAGAAGAACTTTGGGTGACTATCCAGGCGGTGAGATGTCTCTGTGAATTCTAGAGTTTTGGAAGTTGCTTACAATGCACTTCCTGTTTACTTAGGTAATATTATATCCTTCTGGAGTCTTTGATGGAGTTGAAGAATTTATAGTTATAGTTTTCCTTAGTTACAATAAGAGATATAGTAGATATAAATATTGTAACTGTAATTCTTTCTTGATACCTGTTTTGTTACATGTAATTTTACTATGTTAAAGTTAAAAACCTTCCTTTTTATTTAAACTGAAAAGGGGAGGTGATATGGGATTCCCCTCTGTATGCTGTAAATACCATTGGTTAAGAAAGAACTGTCTTGGGCCTGTGCTGGTAATAGAGGTAGGCAGGGAAAACTAAACTGAATGGTGGGAAAAAGAAGGAGGCATTCGTAAGAATCCATGTAGCTCTGCTGGAGACAGACACTGGAAACTTTATCTGGTAAGCCACAGTCACGTGTACACAGATAACTAGAAATGGGTTAAATTAAGATATAAGTGTTAGCCAATAAGAAGCTAGGGCTAATGGGCCAAGCAGTGTTTTAAATTAATATAGTTTCTGAGTGATTATTTCAGGGATGAGCAGCTGATAAACAAACAAACCGCCTCCTCCAACAACTGAGCATGTTACTAAAATACTAGTAAATTACAATCATTGGAGTTATTTGCTAAACTGTTAAGAATGGGCAGTTTCCCTTCTCCCTTCTCCTTCTCCTGGGGAGAGCTTGGGGGAGTGGAAGGGTGGAGATGGAGGAAAGATGGATATGGAGAAGGGAATAAGATATCTACATTAAGGGAGTCATTTTAGGACTGGCAATATACTTGGCCCTGGAGGGGATCCGAGGTGTCCACGGGGATGTCCCCAGCTACGTATTTGGGCAGCAGAGGAGAGGGTGCTGGAACTAGCCTTGTCCCAGAGTCACATTGATGAATATCTTGATCACCACCACAGAAATTTTGTCCGATGGATGGAGGTAGAAACAGACACACATTCACATCAGAGCAATGGACTGAGCTCCCGAGGTCTAGTCGAAGGGCAGAGGGTGGGAGAAGAGGAGCAAGGAAGTTAGGACAGTGAGGGCCTGGTCCACCCACTGAGACAGTGTGCCTGAACTAATGGGAGCTCACCAAATCCAGCTGGACTGGGACTGAACGAGCATATGATCAAGCCGGACTCTCTGAATGTGGCTGCCAATGGGGGTGGACTGAGAAGCCATCAACAATGACACCGGGACCTATCTCTTCTGCATGTATTATCTTTTTGGGAACCTAGTCTATTTGGATGCACAACTTCCTGGGCTTGGACGGAGCGGGGAGGGCCTTGGACTTCCCACAGGGCAGGGCTCGATGCCATCTTTTAGGGAAGCAGGGGGAGGGAGGAAAGGTGGTGGGGGGAGCAGGAGGGAACTGGGAGAAGGGGAGGAAATGTAAAAATTTTATTTATTTTTTGAATGGAAAAAAATAAAAGAATATGGAAATAAAAAGAAGTGATACTTGAAAGGAAATTTATATCTCTAAAAAAAGAGTCATTCAAATTTATAACTATAAAACTTGTAAGCTGCATGTGAAAAATGTGCTTTCCTTCATGTATCAGTATATACTTATATTTATAATAAAATATTTCTGAGTGTAATACTAAAAAAAAAAGAATGGGCAGTTTCTGACACTGGTGGCAGCAGTATGCAGAGATTCCTGTGGAGTCACTAATGTCTGCCTCAGTCATTCATGGAATGAGACTACCATAAGGAAGAAAGTATTCTAGAGCTCATCTAAGTCACTTGCCACCTGGACTTTTGCCTTTTTGGCATCTCTTCTTTAAAAACAAACAAACAAAAACATATTAAATAACAAATATTAAGAGAATGTACATGTCCTATGTGTCACAGGGCATGTGTGACGGTCAGGGGCATCTCACTGGAGTTAGTTCTTGCCTTCTCCTATATGGATCCAGAGACTGAAATCAGATCATCTCTTGAGCATCTCCTTGACCACTCTATAGTCATTTTAATTTTTAAAACACTGTTCTTGAAACTGATTTGGGGGCAGGAGAGATGGCTCAGAGGTTAAGAGCACTGACTGCTCTTCCAGAGGTCCTGATTCAATTCCCAGTACCCACATGGTGGCTCACAACCATATGTAGTGAGATCAGATGCCCTCTTCTGGTATGCAGGCATACAGGAGCATTTGTCTACATAAAATAAATAAATAAATCTTAAACAAAAAAGAAACTGATTTGAAGTTCAATCCAATCTTACTGATGTAGGAATTCTTTTTGAAAACTGGCACATTGGACTGAGAAGATGACAGGGTGGCTAAGGGTACATGAGGACTTACTTGACTTAGGATCTTGCATTCAGATACACAGAGTCATGTAAAGTCACACTGGCACACATCTGTAATCCTGGACTCCTAGGTTGAGGTAAAAGGCAGAGAAAAGAGAATTTCCACAAGCTGGAAGGCCAACTAGCTTGTATATGCAATGATAGGCAAGGTGTCCTGTCTCAAATAAGATGGAAGTCAGTGACTAATGCCCAAGGTTGTCCTCTGAGCTCCATGTATGCACTATGGCATTCACATACAGACACATAAACATACATATAAAAGTTAAGAAAACGAAAACAGAACTGAGGTCTCTTACAAAAGCAAAGAATTTTCTGTTAGTCCTATGTTAATCATGCCAAGTTCCTTCATCATTTTTTCTCTTTACTACTTCTCACATCAATACAATTATTAGTTGGGTGAGCTACCTAGGATTCTCTTCCCAGATTTCCAGAAAAGGATCTCTCTAACCTTGTCTCCTCCTCTGAAGAGTAGCTGGTCGACATTCCACTTTCTGTCTGGCTGGGTGTTGTCATCTGCAGGCAGAATTAAACCTGCAGAATAAATCATATCATTGGTACACAGCCAGTCTTATCTCATTTCTGACCCTTTTGTTATTATTTTCATTATTATTTTCATTGAAATGCATGTTTTCTCTTTCTGTGTAACACACCTGGAATTTTAATGTCTTCAATGGAAGGTGGATATAACTAATGAAATACTAAAATAAAAACTGGGATGCAAATTTTTCTGTAAATTTCAAATCTTCCAGAAGACTATTACTCAAGCTTGTGTATAATTTATTTAATCATAGGTTAGTGGCACAGTGCTACAGAAATAGTTGCTTAAAACATGAGTATTGTGATGGAGCATTTAGAGGTCCTTTATTGAACCACTGATGAATTATAACCACTGAGCTTTAAGTTGCTGAGCTGTTAATACCATGTCCAGTGTGGCTGTGGGAACGTGGTCCTATCGTAGAGAATACACTAATGTCTGCCTATGTTATTAATGCTACTACATAATTATCATTTGGAGATGAGAGAGATGAGAGGATTCTGTGTGTCAATCAGCAGCCCCCTAGCCTCCTGGACCCATGGCTTGCTTTCTCCATTTTCTCTCTATTGTGTTGCTTTTGATCACTTTCACATAGCATTTACTTAAGATACAGAAAGGTGTGTGTAGAACAAAGTAAAGAGCTGAGTAAATGCTTACCTCTTAACCTGTTATGCTCAACAGTCATCTTCTAGGTATGGTTCAGGAGACAGCCAAAAGTGTGCTTATACACTGGTATCTCTTAAGTATTTCCTACTTAAGCATCATAATAATTATTTCTAAATTAATTATTTAGATGCAAATTAATTAGAGGGACAGTCTTTGAACTACTATAGCTAACTTGGGATATTTTAACTCAGAGTGAGAAAATAATTTCAGTTTAAAAAAAGTGATTGTTAGCTGGAAAAAGGCCTTGCCCTCACTGACAGTCAAGGTTTCATTTACTATAGCTTCCAAAGGTGTGTCCAGCAAGGGTAGTACACATGCAAATATGCTTGCATCATTTGTATTCTGAAATAGACCATACACTTAACTGCACTGTCATCAGTAATCTGAGGCCACGAAGTTTAACTTTTTTCTAAGGCCTCTTGCTATAATTAAGCTCCATCATCAGGAATTTTTTAATTTTTGCCTGTAACATACACCAAAGATCTAGAACAGTACCTGACAAGTAACAGACACTCAAAAAACATTGGTGAAATGATGAAAAAGATTCAGAACCTGATGTGTGGCAGCTGTGTGAAATGAAGGATAGTCTCAGTGAATGAGATATACATGCATGAAGTATTCTGGGTTATGTTACTGCCATCCTTTCCACTTCCTCCTTGCTAACAGATTGATTTTCCTTCAGACAGCTGAGCATTTAGCTGAGCCCACACTGTCCCAGATTCCTTTGGAAACAGGAGTTAGATAAAATACAGAAGTGGCATCTTTCGCCTTTTAATGGTACCAAAAGAAGAATTACACAGATTTCCGCTCCATACTGCTCTGCTTCTTACTAGACACTGGCAATTGCCTAAAACCATTCTTGTACATGAGGAAAACATGTTCTCATTTCACCAATGAAGTTGAGGGTTGCTTTACTTTTACAGGAATATATTTCTAAAATATATATTAGGTCATTCATTTTCATTCCTTTGCTGTAAATTTTCTCTTGATAAACCATAGCTTGGATTCTGGTCAGGCATCCCTGTACCTGGGTTTGGTTTTTCTTTACTCAGTCTCACTCCAACATAAAACACCTTTGGTCTTCTCTCTTTCACTACAGTTTCCCCAGCATGTGTTTTGCTACAGTCACTAACGGCTTCCGGCTCCTTTCCATCCTCCTCTTAGCTTCTGCTGAGCCTCATCCCTAGGGATGCTCTCTAAGATTCCATCTGTAATCATTCCCTTCTCTCCCTTTGCTATTATCTATTCACATACACTACAGATTTCAAATGTCAGCTGCATGCTAATAACTTTATGTTTTTAGCTAACTCATTCAAATAGGCCAGAACATATGCAAAGTAATGTTGTTTTGACAACCAGAAAGAAGAAACTACACAATCAGCACTCAGATCACATAGAGAGTCGCAGACAGTACTTTTGATTTTTATTTCTTTCACAGCAAGACTCCTACTTCCCCCTCTCAACTGCCAGGATTACAGGCAAACTGTCCTGTGATCTCCACATATGTACGTGTCGATGTGTGCATGTGTGCAAGTGTAAATGAATATGTCTTTGGAGTCCAAAAGAGGGTGATGGACCCCACTCCACCGCAGGCTGGAGCTGCAGACAGCACAGCTGTGAGTCTCACTGTGTAGGTGCTGGGAACTGAACTCAATTCTCTGCAAGAGCAGCCCACGCTCAGAAGCACTCAGCCATCTCTCCCAGCCATTGTCGCGTTTCTTAATAAAACAGATTTAATACATAGTTCTGTGAGATCAGTGAATATTATGCACATAATTTTGATCCTTTAAAATTCCTCAAAATATATTTTATAGTCCAGCATACAACCTTTTTGATGAGTATGTTCTGCATGCTTGAAAAGAAAATAGGATATACTGTCTTAAAAATTCTAATTTAACTAAAATGTTTACTAATGTAGGTCATATGTACAAACATAATTAGCAATATTTTCACCTTGTTGCTCAATTGCTTGTACCGTTTTAAATTTTTCATAACTATAATTTGTTCATACATTCAAGTTTCTGTCTCAGATATTCTACCAAACATTGTTGGATATATGCCAATCTTTGCATTTGTTTCTTCTTCCTTTGTTTGTCTTCTCTGTTTTTATTTGGATTGACAATTCCACTTTTCTATTTTGATTTTCCTATTCATAATTTACTTCTCTGTGTATTTTGGTTACTGCTAGCCTGTACATATGAATGTAGAGACACATATAAAACTCCTTCATAGTTCAGTTAGAATGAATATAGAATTACATTTTATGAAACATAATATCCTGGAGTCCCTGCCACTCTGTCACACCTCTCAATGTTAAACGTCATATAAATTGCATTAGCAATGATGAAGTTTTATTTTAAATACTGAACTATTTTCTTACAAATACCTGAATACTTATAACCAATTCTGGGATAGAATACTTGTAATTGTCCTTTATTGTCTTAGTTTCCTCTTGATTTTCAATGAGAGTTTCCCTCAGCAGAGAGCTCAGATTTGTTCTTCCCTTTTCATTCCTTTTTCCCCCTTTCTTATTTTAAAAAACTTTTCACTGTTATCTGCCTTCTTATATTAAATCTGCTATTACCCAACTCATTACGTCATACATGAGGAATGAAAGCAAAATGATATTTTCAGATAATGTTTGCATATATTTGAAAATTACATTCCACAATGAATTAACATATGTCATAATTCTACTGATCAAAATTGAATTCCTAGGAAACTAAACTATGGTAAATTAATCAGAACAAAGTGGATTTTGCTCTACTAACTGGCATTAAGAATTATTAGAAGGACTGAGATAACAAAGTTTAAATTTTGTTTGTTGATATGATTTTCAAAGTTCTTTCATAGAGCTCAGCCACAGGAAACTACTGTGTTCTGTAAAAAGTGTGTCACAAAGAAAGACACTGAATAAGAATCAGATACTTTAAATGGCAGTTAATAATAGAAGTACAGATTAACAATCATAGCTTCCTTTTTATCTTATTCTATCTTCTAAGTATGTACTTAATGAGATGGATGTAAATCTTACAAAGAACCCTAGCTAGCAGGCAAATGTGGAATATAATTTTATTTTATAGTCTCTGTACTACAAGAAATTGAATATAAATATATAGCATTCAACCAGCCCATTCTTATACTTGTTGATGCCCATGAAAAGGCTATAAGACATCAACAGTTTCTTCCATCTGACACTATGTAATCATCTCACATACATGATAAAATTTTATTACTATCTCTCAAAGTCCCTACATGGGTCTATTTCTGGGCAATTTTAATTCTTTTTCTACTTCCGTAATAATTATATATTAACCATATAAAATGTGTGAGATATGTTGCAAATATCACCAGTGATAGTAAAATATGTTATATCAAATATTAAGGTTAAAACATAATTAATTGTGATATATATATGTATAAACACAATAACAAAATAAATTTTGGATAACTATTATAATCCTAAAAGTTTGTGTGATTTATTAGGATCATCAATCTTTAGTTTTTGTCATTGATTAAGATTAGATATGTCCAAAAATGTCATATTGATCTACCCAGTGACCTCATTTTATGAGAATACATTCTTAAATTTTCAGTAATAATGAACCAATCCCTAACTCCAACACAACATTTCTCTAATTTTTCCTCTCCTTTTCTTCTTACCTCTCTCATTCCTTATTCTTGCTTCTGTTTCACTTTTAATTCTGTCATAAACAATTCAAAATAGTCAGATAGATTCAATTGCCAAGTTGATGGAAACATTCTCCTATTTTCTTGGAAAATTATTATTCCTTGGTCACTAAGACTTCCAATATGAAGATCCAGTTCACTGTGTTTAGAAATAAACAAACAAATCCCCTTTGAGTTTAAATGCATGGTGTAAGATGTCAAACTTATATCTAACTCTATTTCTTAACCTAAATAGTACTTCCAGATGGCAAAGTTAGAACAGAAGCAGGGGCAGGGAAGAAATAAGCAGATTGGTCCTGCCATACCTGTAGGTAACCCAGAAACATACAATCACTTAGAGCCCACATTCTGAACTCTTCTACTTTCTAAGATTTTACTAATGGAATTATTAATAAAAATAAACAGAAGAAATTACTTTTAGTTATTGCCTAAAAATTTTTATTTGAAATTGAGTAGTGACCAAAACAACGAACAGAAGTCAAATCAAGTTTTCACCATTGTTACAGGCTTGTGGAAGTGAACAATTATTTCTGGCATTTAATAAATTCCTTTACCCGAAAGTGAAAGACAGCTACTATACTTTTCTCCATTGCAGTTTTATACTTTATAGAGGAACAAAAAAAATCACAAATGTAGTTATGGCAGGAAAGTCAGTGAAACTGTGCAGGGGATACAGTAACTGTGAAGGAGGGAAGGCTGGGGCATTCTCAATTTGTGCAGATATTTCAAATAATTTAAACAGCATTAATAGGAAGAAATTAACATATCAAAATCAACAAGAAGCACAAAAATTTGAGTGAGTTTTTCAGGTCATCTCCTCCTGAGCATGGCACCTGCCCTAGGAATGTAGTTGATACACTGGATAGCATTCCATTGAAGAAACTGAAGGCATCAATTACAAATAACTTCTTGGTTCCTCCCATTCTCAATGCTAGTACTTTGTCTAGGTTGAACCTGTAAAGATCCTGTTTGTAATGTCACAGTCTCTGAGACTTCATGTGTACATTTGAATTAAATCAATAAATTTAAAACTTTTCCACAAAGAAGCTTTCTAGCACATAAATTTCACAATCACAGAAATTATTTCAAATATTTAAAGAAAAAATGGTCTAGCCTGATATGTCAGAAATTCTTCTCAGAATAGAGAAAATAAGACTATTTCCTAATTTGTTTTATGAGTCTAACATAATTCTGATAAACCAAAATCTGAAAGGACTGGGTAAAGGCAACCTTGTAAGCCAAAGACGGTGAATGATTTCGGTATGGATAGTGTACTGGCTAGTTTGTTGTCAACTTAACACAAGCTAATTATTAAAGAGTAGGGAGCCTCAACTGAGATCTGGCTGTAAGACATTTTTGTAATTAGTGATAGATGGGGAAGGGCCTAGCCCATTGTAGGTGGTGCCATTTCTTGGCTTATGGTTCTGGGTTCTATAAGAAGGCAGTCTGAGCAAGCCAGTGGGAGCAAGCCAGGAAGCAGCATCCCTCCATGACCTCTGCATTAGCTTCTGCCTCCAGGTTTCTTTCCTGCTTGAGTTACTTACCTCACAGCTTTTAATAATTTACTCTGCCACACAGAAGTGTGAGTGAAATAAACCCTTTCCTCCCCAAGTTGCTTTTGATCATGGTGTTTCATCACGGGAACAGAAACCCTAACTAAGACAGACAGTAAAGAGGGTTCTAAGCAGGTAATATTTTATCTCTATCCAGAAGCAAGAGCTGAAGCAATGCAGCTCATGTCTTGGCCTTGAATATCAAGTTTGGTCTGTTAATTCACGTCATGATTTTTTGAAGTTTGCAGGATCAGGAAAAATGACAGATCACTTCAATGATATATGCTAGTGAGGTATAGAACTGAAGGACTGAACCTTACCCTGTGAATTACTGAACATCATCTATATTAAATGTCTACTTTATACTAATATCATTTGGTACCAAATATGGCTAACTGTTATCAATAGTATATATAAATAGTATATATAATTCCAATTATACATGGATAATCCTATCTAGCCTTATTTTGTTGGTTGCAAAGATTACTTAAAGTAATATGTCATTTTGAAACATAATACAAACATCTATATTTGTGTGTGTGGCACATGGATACATGTAGATGTGTGTGTGGGGGGACACATGGATATGTGTGCATATGAATTCTAAGGTCTATGTTAGCTATGTTTTTCTATCCACATTAAATTTTGTTTATGAGACAGAGTCTCAAAGTAAACCTGTACATTACCATTTCAGCTAGACTTGGAATTCTCCTGTTTCTTGCCATTCACTGAGAATAAAGAAGACTGCCACTAGGCCTGGCCTTTAAGTGGGTACTATAGATCCAAACTCAGATTTTCATTTTTGAGCATCAAGCACTTTACCCACTAAACTGTCTCCCCAGTCACAGGTCTCATAATTTTCACAATTTATAATAATTTTCTTATTTGTTAATCATTTCTTTCAATTTGCTTCATAATTTCAGATACATCTCAAAGCATATTTAATTTGCTTATTACTTAACATAAAATTATATTTCCCAGGAAAAATGACTTACTAATTAAATAATTGTAATGTAATTGGAGAAATAGTAGACCCCAAGAAGACCTTCATGAAAGCATAGTTATAAACAAGAATCTATTTGCCAAAATACAGTACTCATAGCAGTAGGGAAGCCTCAAATCTTGCTTGTATTGTAATTACCCTGCCTCAGCCTTCAAAATGTTGGGGTTATAGTAATGCACCATGGCACCCAGCTCCGTTTCCCCTTCATTATGAAGAAATCACTCTGACAAGGGGAGCAGCTAACTGAGATGACTTCAGATCCCTACCATTCAAACATGGATAATATTTAATATCACAAATTTTAGTATAACATTAATATCACTGTTTAAGTAGAAAGAGAATTAAAAACCTAATAATTATGTCTTAGGCATGTCCCTATATCAGGATCACTGTGATAAAAACTGAGATCTATTATTCACAGGCATGACATCTTAGGAAATGTTGTAATAGCCAATTTAGAATCTAGGGATTAAATTGATAAGTTTCAAACAGTAAATAATTTTTGCTTCATAAAGTGATCAACTCTGCTCCCAATGTCTATTCTGGGGAAGTGAATGCATATCTGATATGGGAACATCTGGAGAGCTGCTTAGGAAAAAATAACCCTGCAAACAGTGCTACTTAGCTCTTTAAAAATAGAAAAGCACACTGAGTAAATCGTCAAGTGTTCTAAACTTGTTGGTATATGAAGTGACTAAATGTTCACATAGATCTTGGATGAGAATCAAGATTTGGAGTGCCTATTTATAGTATGCTTTACTAAAGAAATACTGACATCTAGAGGCCCTAGTTTACACTTATTGAAAAGTCTTGGAGTGTTCACAGGATGAAGAAGTTACAAAAAGACAGGCCTACTACTGACTAAAGGGGTTGTTTTCATAGGGATCAACAAAGTACATTCTTCAACCATAAACACTTCCATACATTCAAAGAGTCAGCATTTGTCACAACAACGCTGAAGAAATGGAGAAGTGAGTTACATAAAAGTAATAACAATAAAATATTACATTGGATATAAAGAAACAGGAGATGCTAGCAAGTGACACTGTTATCTCTAAACATACCATTCCAACTTAACAAAAAAGCAAGGCTATCTCGGACTTCATAGTTGATATCTAAAGATGCCAAAATTGATTTTCCACTGTATCAATACTTTACAAACCAAAATATCTAAAACTAAACTTGTATTGCTAAACTGACAGAGATTGAGGCTTCTTTCTGTATAACTCTTAGCTGTAATGAGAAGAACCCACTGACTGGCAGCATTAACAAGGAGAATGGCATAGATGCTCTCTGGTATTATAAATAATCTCTGGGGCAAGGCAACATGCAGCTTAAGAACTTAACTTGCGAAGATAATGCTTCTTTTTTTAAAAGAATAATATAATTTTATAGCTTTGAGGAAACTATACCGTTGTAAATATTTATTCTTATTTTGTGTGTGCATGTATATGACTACAGATATGTACACGCACCGTGCGAATCACTGGTGCCCACAAGCGCATCAAATTCCCTGGAAGTGGAGTTTCAAGTGCTGGGAACTGAACCCAGGTCCTATGCAAAAGCTATCACAATATGGCAGCTTTTATAACTTTTTAGTGGGAGAATCAAGTCAGGTAACTATCTCATGGAAACCTCTTTCATTTAAACAAAAACAAAACAAAATCCATATTCAAACAGTTAGGCATCATGGTCCACACTCCAGAAGATTTTACAAGATGATCAGAGAGTTCAATGCTGGCAGGACTATACACTGAGACCCTTTCTCAAAACCCAAAATCAAAACAATGAAAAATTCCCATTAGAATTTTCCACCATGGCATTTAAGGAAAATAATGCAAGTGAAAATTTTGAAACACTTAATAGGTGGCAGATATGAAGCTTGGGTATACTTTGTGTTCATCATTTTAATTGTCAAATTAACCCAATAATGTATTACAACTCTATTTTAGATGTGAATGCACAATGGCAAGGAAAACTTTCAGTAACTTTTACAAATCACAGAGCATGTGAGTCCCAGCCCAATAAGTAAAATTACTTAGATTTTCAAAAGAAGTAATTTTTTTTAAAAAAAATGTGTCTGAAATTGTGGATTTGTTTCTTGAATCAAAGTATTCACTATGACCTTGAGCCAATCACTCAGACTCTTTTACCCTTGATATTATTTTAGTTAAATTTCTGAAGTTATATTAGAGTTTATAGAGAAACAGAGTCAGTATAGTTTTTTTCTACTAATATCTCAACCTACTTGAGAGAGAAACATAGGACTGGAGAAGAATGGGGAACCAGCTGTTACCCTAGGGGTAAAACCAGAGATTGTCTTAAGACAACTAGATAAATTTCAATGTATCTCCCCACCAAAGAGAGAGAAGATGGCCTCTAACAAATTTTGGTTTTGTATTTAAGTTTCAACCCATCATAAAACTTAGGTATGTTACACATTTTCTTTGAGAGGTATAAGAATAAAGAGTGATGAAGGAACACAGAAGAGATATGTTTCACCAGGAACATCAAGGTGGCAGCCATTTATACAGGATTTGGATATATTAGTCCCCATGAGACACAGTTGTTGGGGTTTTTTTAATTAAACCTATTATAGCAATGTTGCCAGATTCACAAGGAATTTATATGAAAAAAGAGATAAGATAAAACTACTTTGGAAAGTATTGTATGACTTATAAAAGTAAGGAATTGTAAGTCACATTGAAATACTTTGTAAGTTATCTATTCCATATTGTGTCTTTGAGTTGCTCACTGTAAACACTTGTAGGTTTTCTTCAGCTAAATTGCGAAACTAAATAAGAGCTCACTAAAAAAAAAAAAATCACATTTATTGGAAACCTCTAGGATGAAAACTCAGGTTTTCATATTCTTTTAATCTTCAGAAACATCCTTGAAATTAGCAAGTAAATCTTGGGCTCAGAGGAGTCATGCAACAATTTGCATAGTTAATATAAACAACATTGGGAATGCCAATGAGATGGAGAAATTGGTTAGAGATCATCACATTACTCTTTGAATTCTCACCATGCCAGAAGCAAATAACTAAAACTCTCATACACAGAATATTTAAACATTTTCTATTATTAATTTTTAAATTGATATACATACATTAATATTAATTTCTAAACATTAGAATGCCTAAAATACCAAACCAAGTCTTTTATATTTGCTCATGCAAACAATTGTCTTTATTATTTTGAATTTTAATGATTTTTCTGTGTAATAGGCACATTCCCCATGGGCAGTTTAGTTGTGATTCTTTACCCTGATTACCTGGAGGAAAATATAGAATGAATGCTAAATTAATTAGTAATTATTCATCTCACTCAAAGATGCCTTTGATCATTTGGAATCAACAGATGATTTCTTGGGTCACCACTACATGTCTTTATCTTTCCGTTTTCCTCTTTGTGTCCATAAAACCCATAATTATCATCTCAAGGACAAAAAAAAGGCATAGTTTCACATGAATTGTACTATTGTTGATGGTCCCAAAAGAAGTAGCTATTTCAATAATGATGGAGTAAGTTATGATGGTCACTCTTAGGAACTTCCAGAAAAAGTGTTTTATATAAAAAAAGTTCAGTATGTTTCACTAATTTTCATTTCTTTTTCTCTTCTCAAATTGCTATATATTCATCCATGTTATGCTTCTTAGTTAATATATTTTGTGCCTAATCCAAAGGAACTCCATAAAACATGGACTGACATGACTATCTTAAGAGAGTAAATCTGGGTAACTCGAAGTTCATGGCTTACTGGGGCAACCACAGAACTGTGTTGTGTATCTGAGGTTACAGCTCCGTTCTTTTCAGTTCAAACATGTTCTCCCAGCATGAAATGATATGTCTGAAGAGATAAAAATGTATCACAGATCCTTAAAGAAAGTAACTATTGAAAACACTTCTGTATTAAATAAACTATATTCTTTAGACTATCTTTACTTCTGTGATGATTCTGATCATTTATATTTTGCTTATACTGTTGAAAAACTTTACCATTTTATACACTATCTCCTACCATGCTGAATTCTTACAATAAATGACTTTCTTGATTATTAAATATGTGTTGCAAAAGTTTATGGGAACCAAAAGTTCCATTTCCCAGGGGACTCTTAGAAGAAAGTGAAAAAGCCTTGTTTCTATTCTCTTGTTTAAACTAAATACAACTTCCTTTTCATAAAACCATTGTATGAATTTGCTCAATGTTTTAACTAGCAGAATGTTATAATTGTATATCCTGCAGCACATATCCTTGAGAATTTCTTGAGTGAAAGAGTTTTGTTTTTCTCATTAAGCTGTGTTACACAGAAGTTTCACTAGAAGTAAATGCTCTGACTGCACCTGACTAAAATCTCAGAATTTTATCATTGATCAAAGAAAAATCTACAACCCTTGAAAACTGTTAGACTGATAGTAGAAATGTTGGCTTCCCTGAGGGACTTTTTTTCTCTACCATCCTTACTCATTTTCTCAATCAAAAGGGTAATGAAGTGGTTAGTAAAATCCAGAAAAAGTTTTTCTTTGTGAGTTTAAGGTCCAAGCTAACTCAAAAACATAATAAAGTCCAAACAGGATAAGTTAGACCATGCCATTGAATATACTGTGGGTTTTACTTCTGTATCAGATGGCAAGATGGCATTGCTATCGTTATTTGGAAACAGACCTTATTCTTGGAAGTATCAAAATGAAAAACATGACTTTGAATAGGTTACGATCTAGTAACTACACAGTTCAAAAGAAACAGGTGGGCTGAAACAAAAGGGGGAAGGAAGACTCCCACAAATTATTAAAGAAATCATGGTGTTATAAGCATACGATGAGCTGTGTTATACGTTACAAATGTAGTATATATCTGAAAGAAACCTAAAACTAACCAGCTTCCCTTTTCTCTGCTTTCTTATTGTTTCCATAACCAAACTTCTTTGTTTAATTTGTGAACTTGAAATGAAGATGTCAAGAACTTTCTAAGAGTAATGTTGCCTTTCTCATCACAGTCTATGTGTAATAGCAGTCAGTTTAGGAGTTGAAGTCATATTTGTTAAAGACTTGGATAAACACTGCAAGTTAGAAAACTAGCTTCCATCATCTCAACAACTGAAAAAGCAGTTTTGTTTTAGAAAAAATTGTGCTCACCTGAGCTACTGAGTAATGAGAAACCTAAAGAAATGATGCAGACATCATATGTGATGGGTCTAGTCAGTCAGCATTTTCCAATGGCCACCAGTGCTATCATGTCGTCAAATGCCCGCATAATTGGGTAATTATTTTCCCCATTTTAATTTGAAACTGTGGTTTTCTTGTATAGATAATGATGGTCATCAAGTGTATTAGGATTATTAGGAATTGATAGCAAAATTTTCTCAGTGTCCCTTGACAGAGCAAAGGATGCATTTTTCTCAACATAGGATTCTCTGAAGATTAATGGTGGGTGTAGGAGTATATAACACAGGAAAAGTCAAAGGGATCTTAAAATAAATTAAACAGGGCCCACACTAATTAAACATTAATAGGATCAAGGCACTGAGCTAGATAACATGAAAATTCCAAAAGTACATGCTTTGCCACACAGTGGAACATCAGTTTAAGGAGATGATTCACATAAGGGTTTCCATTTTATATTAATAGCTACTTAATTGCCTTTGTGGCTTGGGGATTGAGTGACCCATATAATGGCTAAATTTTCATAGATGTCCCTAAAATGAATGTAGATATTATAATTTTGTTTCTAATGACTAATTCATGTGAAAACATAAAATCTTAAGTGCACTAAAACAAGTTTTACAAGCATATTTAATTTCCAATTACCCAGGCCTCATCTTATGAAAATCTTATTTTTAACTCAATAGTCTTATTTTATAAGAAATACATTAGAAATGATAGCAGATGTTGCCATTTAAATTATAACTACTTTAAGAGAATCTGCATTTTCAAAATATCCTGAGAATAACATGTTAGTCTCCTTTTAAAGTACTGTAATATATTTTATCATGCCCAGCATAAGGGTCAGAATTTCAAGCAATATACTTGAATAAAGCAGGATTCACATTACTACTAAAAAGCATAAGCATTCCTGATGGGCAAATACCAAGAAAAGCATAAAGCTGTGCTGATAACACGGCCAGGATGTAACAGCAGGGAGCCCACTCATAAAAATAATACCCAGATAGTACACTGGGCATCCTTATCTTATGGAGAACAGAACATGGCTCAGGTGATAAGAAAGTTAGAAAACCCAAACATCTGCTTGAGTCTTGGAGGAATAAATCAACATTTGAAACCATTCTAGTTACTATGGAGACCCTTAGGCGCTACTGGACACTTGTATAGCTTTCCTCAGAAGCACCTTTCGCTTCTTGCATTCATTCTATTTGAATTCATCATAATTAAGGACAAGCTCGTTTACTTTTAAAATGCAGGTGTCAGTGTCTCTGATCCTGTTCCCCTTTCTTCTCTCCGGAGACTTGAATGTAACAAAATTGAGGGTATGAATAGTTATCATTAGTCATCATTCTGTGTACAACAGATTTTGCCACCTCATAGGCTGCTGCTAAGACAGGCCCATAAAGAAGTATGCAGGCTTAGGTTAACCAGTGGTCTCAGTTAAAGCCAAAGCACATGACAAAATGCAATGGAAAGAAACCAGTATGATCACAGGAACTGCAGACCATGAAGGCACTTAATGTTACATAGGTTTGTCTTCGATGTAATGGCACAAGGCTATAAGTTATATATTATTAACTTATTAAAGAAAGTTTGGCTTTTAAGGAGGTTTTGGTTTCAAGCCACAATTTATTAGTATTTAAGTAGGATGTTATTAAACATTCTTATATAAGATTCTAGGTTACATATCCTTCTTAGGATTACACAGCTTCTCTCCCTGAAATAATCAGACTTTGCTATATCATAGATAATAAGATATTTAAAATGGGACCTGAAGAGATCACTCAGTGGGGAAAGACTTGCAGAGCAAGCATGGGGATCTGGGTTTAAATTCCCGGCACCCACATAAAAGCCAGGGATGGCTGTTCATGCCTGTAATTCTAGCACTGGGATGCAGACAAGAGGCTCTCTGGGTCTGGCTAGTTAACCATGGCTGAGTTGCTAATCTTCATGATCCGTGAGAGACCGCGTCACGAAAACAGTAAAAGGTAGAAAGCACTAGAGGAAGGCATCTCATACCAAACTCTGGCCTCCATATATATGTATGTGTACACACACACACACACACACACACACACACACACACACACACGTCTAGTTAACTTATTTCTTTTCCTTTTCTGTAGAAAGTATTTTTATTAGGTTAAAGTATTCTTTGATGAGCAGCAAGTATTTATGTGGAGAGTTCAGAAAATCAACTTGTGACTATTAATTTGCCTTGTTTTGATTACAGCCATGATTGCACACATTCCTTCTAGTGGTTTCTTGCAAATCTGTCTGTGTTCCTATCTGATCACGGGAGAAAGTACAGGGAGGACAGCGTTCTCTTCTCAAGGTAACATTTTTAGAAGAGTTCCAGTGCTTTTTCCCTGACACATCAGGTAAAAGACTTTGTTAATTTGGTCCAAAAACTCATTGCCAGGCACGAATTCAACTTACATGTTTTTGGTCATGTATTCAGACACCAGCTTTGAGAAACGCTCTATTCTTCTATCCTCCAAAGGTGATGTGTGTCCTGTCACCAAATGAAAGGCACGAGTGACGATTTCTTCACCTGAAGCAGCTAAGCCAACCACCACACTGACACGCTGACCCTACCCCCACCCCTGACCCCTGCCTTTGTGGGTTGCCTGGAGGGCTGCTCTCTTGCCCTTCATATTGCCAATAGGCTTGAAGGGGTAGTCCACTCCTCCCATCTGGCATCTCAGTGAGTACTTTCTGGATGGGTTTACTGAAATCTTGGGGGTTAATACAGTCAGAAGACCCAAATGCTTTGGTCTTTGAGAATTTGTCTTTATTGATGTGGATGTCAATGATCTGGAATGCATCAGCCATGATCATCACATCCCATGATCACCGTCAATTCCCCTGCTTCCAGGACAAAAACGGAACAGATAGAAACAGTCTCCACCTTGGCAGTGTTTACAGCAGTACTATATCCGGTTGAAATGCCACAACCGAGAAGACAGGCTTTATCCAAAGGGGCCGTAGGATCAGTTTTATCCGCGGAGATGTCAACCGCAACAGTGTACTCGGAAAAAGTGCTGGTTTCCGTGAAATGACAAAAAGACTTTGCTTTGCAGGCAAATCTTCTAGTACCATCTGGCATTAATCCTTACTCCGGAGCGACTCTTATCTTCTGGCAAAGGTTTGTTTTAGGATTCAGACAAAAGTAAAATGGGATGACACTATCACCTGCCTTAAGTTTAGTAACCCCCTCACCAACGCTTTCCACAATTTCAGCACCTTCATGTCCCAAGATCACCGGGACACACCCCTCGAGATCAGCTCTGCTCAGGGTAAAGGTATCTGTGTGGCAAATGGCAGTAGCACTGATCTTAATTTGAACTTCATGAGCCTTTGGAGGTGTTACTTCTGTCTCCTCTTTGGAGAGAGGTTTTCCGGCTCCCAGGCAACTGCAGCCATTCACTTGATCACCTGGTTCTCTCCTTCAACAAGATCGGGTTCATGCACTGATCATCTACCTATTTCTTCTCCTTAAGGAATATGTGCCACCATAAAAGGAGACTATCTCTACCTATGTATCTATCTACCTAACTATTGGTCATTTAGGGACTGCTATGTCTACACTCAAGGCAGTACATTTAAAATCATAACATTCCATTTTGTGTTCTTTAGCTGATTAATAACATACATTTGTACAATATGAGAAATCATAGAAAGTATAGCATAACCATTTCATAGCACACAGATACATGCAAACATATCCAACTTTTTCACATGGATTCTGGGAATCAAACTCAGATCAACAGATTTGTGTAAGAGTTTTGCTATTGAGCTATCCCTCTAGCCCATAATTATATGACTCTTTAAAAGTAGAAATAAATTTAAACCACAGTGATGAGGACTTTATTAGCTACAGCTACTTCAGGTACCTTCTATATTTCTTCATTCAGTCTCAAAACTTGATTATTTTATAATATTTAGGAGAAGATATTATTTGCTATGCCAATAATTGTAAAATTGTAACTGATATTTTTCTTACTACTTTATTCACTTTGTTATTGGTAGTCTTGATGAAAAGGATGGTAACAGTGATTCTGTAAAATCTTCAGAGTAATGCCCATGCTGGCCATGTCACAAAAGGGACTCAGAGAAATAAATGTTCTTAAAATGTTTATTTATAATATGAATAATAGATGAAAAGTAAATGTTGTTAGTGATTCCCAAGGAACAAGATGCAGGGAAGGCTGACACATGAATTATTAGGAACTGAGAAGCAATCTAGATCTTACGACTTAGGGACTCTGCTAGCTGTTTACATTAGATGAAGACATATGGGAAAACTAAAATTATACAAAGCAACCAACCATTGCAAAAAAATCCATTAAAATCACACAGAATTCAGCATAATTAAACCGAACATTTTTTTAATGAAAATATCACTATTGTTTTGCGCTTTTAAACTGCCAAGGAAATCTGAGCTGGGATGTTTGCACAACACAGGATGTTTGCAAACACAGCCATGAGGAAGGTCACAGACCATTTCCTCCAGAGGTAAAATGGATTACCACTGCCCATGCCCATTCCCTTGCATTCTCATATTGTTTGTTGTTTGCTTGTTTGTTGCTTTTTGAGGCAGCTCTAGCTCTTCCTGAAATGTGAGGGGAGGAACATGTGCAAACTTGATGGGTGTCATCAGGAAAAAGCAAAAGAGAGTTCTGTCCTGTCCTGTGTTGTGCAAACATCCCATCTCCGAAGCCCTGGGTCTCTCCTGGGAGCACCCAGACTCTGGACAGAATTTAAAGTCAGAGACTTAGAACCATATACCCTGGAGAGCTTGGCCTAAAGTGATGTAAAGAGCCAGTAAAACATTATAACAATGTAATAAGCAGGCACGTGGGTACCTATAAGAGGAACTTTAAACTAAAGTTATGAGGGATAACGGCCCAAAAGAATACCATTTAATTATGGTATTAAATGGATTTTCTCGTTTTCTGAGCCCATATGCCCAAACTTAGTTGGCTTCTGTTATGTGTTTTGCAATAACAAATCTGATCCACCACTAGCAGAACATGAGGTTTGAAGAGATTATTGAGGAGTGAATATTTTAGGGCATCAGCAGGTTTCCTTTCCATAGCATAATCTATAATCTTAAACCTGAATTTTTCTGAAGTTTTCTCATGTTAAGATTCATCTTAAGTAGAATTTCTGGTAGAAACTCCCAGAAATGACCTGTTTCTGGGCTGTGCACACATTATAATCATCTTTATGTCTATTGTCATGTTGTGCTGTCCTTATTATTGCAGCTTTATGTTAAATCTTAAAATCATACACCACAACTTCTTGGTCTTCGTTATCTCCTAATAGAAAAGGAATATTTTCATATATATTGCACAAAGCCAGAGTTACCTGATTTTAAAACCAGAATGTAATGGTTTGAATAAGAATGGTTCCCATGGGTTCATATATTTGAATGCTTGGTCTCCAGTTAGTAGAACTGTTTGGGAAGGATTAAGAGGTGTGGCAGTGTTAAAGGATATGTGTTACTGGGGGTGGCAACTTACAGCTTTAATCCCACTACTTGGGAGGCAGAGGAAGGCAGATCTCTGGGAGTCTGAGGCCAGCCTGGTGTACAAAGTGATTTCCAGGACAGCCAAAGAACTGTTACACAGAGAAACCTTGATCCTGTCTTGAAAAAACAACAACAACAACAAAAATTAAAAAGACTTGGAACCACTGCCGGTCTTTGCCTCTGTTTCTCTCTCTACCTCCCTCCTTTCCACACCCCTCCTTTTAACTCATAGCTTTATCTAACTGCATAAGTGCTCAGCTCCAGCTGCAGTGCCTGCTGCCTGCCTGCTGCCAGACTGTCCAGCATAAAAGCCATGGACTCTTGCCCTCTGAGATTGTAAAAGCCAAGTTAAACCTTTGGTTCTCTAACTAAATTTGGTCTTGGTGTTCTATCACAGCATTAGAAAAATAACTAAGATATGGACGATGAGAGCAAAGAAATAATAAATACTGGCACAAGCTTGTTTTTTACTAGCAAATAAAATCTAGCAATATATAAAATATATATACATTTGACCAAGTAGATTTTGTTTTTTCTGATGGATTCAAATATGTTCTGGCAAGTCTAGAAACTTTCCATTATCTTATAAGGTTTAAAATTAACTTTTTAAACATCAGCAAAAGCTTGATGGTATTTTGTTTGTTATTACATTTAATATGATAATCAAATTGGAGCAAATGCTGTCTAAACAATAATGAGTTGGTTAACCCATGAAGACATTACATTTTTACATTAATCATTTGTTTATTAGTTCATGTTTGATTCTTTTCTGCAATGTTTTAAACTTTAAAATAGTGCATGTTCTTAAAATTTAACCCTGGATATTACACATAAATAGATACTCTTGTAAATTCTGTTAACTTCACACACACACACACACACACACACACACACACGTTTCATGTATTTTTACTTATTATATTTTGTTACTTATGTTTTCCAATTTTCATTGCCTATACTAAAACAAAGCAGAAGTAACAAAAGCAAAATTTTAAAACTGAGATCAGATTTGGCACAGGCTTCACTCAAAAAGATGCTTAGGTGTTAAATAAGCTTATGCAAAGGTGTTCAAAATTATTTTCAGTCATTAGGGAAATGAAGTCATCAAAACTGAAGTATAATTCCACTTTTCACCTAACACTGAAGCTACTATTTATATTGAGTGTTAACAATCCACATTATGGGGAACAGAATATCCAGAATTCATATATGTATATTCAAAACTGCATAATCATTGAAGAAAGTTACTCAATAGGTTTTTACATATTTCATCATCCATTTACATATCTCTTATGAAACTCACTGCTAGGATTTTGTCAAACTGAAATATAGTTTACATTTATACAAGAATTTGTACATGAACATCTATAACAGCTTGATTGTAATTGCCAAGGATGGCACACAAGGGGATATTTTGGTGATGATGAATTTTCATCATCAATAAAATACCTGGCATCTTCATTATGCTGGTAATTACCTGAGTGTACAATTTTGTCAAATATCATTAAAATGTCTATTTAAGGTGGAAAAATTTCCTCACTATATACCTCACTACACTTCATTTAGAAATACTGCAGTCAGTTCTAAAATTACTCCAAGGAAGGTGACTTTTAAGAGGGACTGGAAAACTGCCTGAATTATTATTAAAATCCACAAGGACTTTGATTTCCCAGGATCCAGTTTAATGAACAATGATTCATTGATGGCAGCTTCAAGAGCAGTTGTATTACTTTGTCTCTCACTTTTTCCATCCATAATTTCAAAGAGATGAAATCTCCTTCCTCCTGGAGAGAGACAGCTGAGTGACAAGAATGAGCATAACTCCTCACACAGTTCATTCACAGCTTTTACAGAACAAATTCCGCTTTCAAGATGCAAGCATTTCTTAGTTTTATTTGGAAAGTCATTACCTGATGAACAATTCTTGCTCAAGAGTACCTTATCATGACAAAGCTCTCTTTAAGTCACATCTATGTATTTATTCTGAACAAAACACTGACTTTCACTACAGGACAAAGAACATCACAGTATTCTAGAACTCTGGGGGGAAAACTGTCTTATTTTAAATAACAAGTCATTTTATAGACAAAAGCTAGAGAAGCAACTGTAAATGATACATGGAATGCCTTTCACTCATTATATATGCACCTTCCAGAAATTATTTTCAGTGTCTATCATCTCTGTAATCCTGGCATGTAAAAGACATTATTTTTAAATATCATGAGTTTCATAAAGATGATGAATGGGCAGGCATAGATATTTAAGAAATAACCCAAATAAAAACCACTGGTGGAGATGATCAAAATACTTTATGTATATATAATGTATACTGTATATTTAGTATGTAGTGTATATATATATATATATATATATATATATATATATATATATATATATAAAACATCTATAAACATACCCCCTACAACATTTAACATGTTATATCTGCCCTCATTGGTTTCCAAATGCATAAAATCATTCTCGGGCTGTGAAACTTTTAGGGATAAGTTTGTATTATTATTGGACTCTTTATTTAGTTTGCTTATTTACAGACGTTTCTTATTAAAGTCACTTAGGTCTCAGAAGGAAAAGGGAGGAGTACAAGTTTAAAGATCACAGAACCCAGAACCATCTGACCTGTGTCAAGTGACAGCCAGCCATCGTTCAAAGGGTAACCACAGAAGGAGAAAATGGATAGCCTCACTATCTGGTAAGAGCTAACGAGAGAATGTTGTTAAAATTGCTTTCCGATAGATAATCAAAGATGCAGATGATATAGGTCAGGTAGGTACAGGTGAAGTATAGATACAGGGGTAAAGGACTAGCAAGAAATATGAACGACTTTCCTGTAAAATTTCAAAGTTAATAAGTAAATATTACGAATTTGAAGCAAGAAGGGTATGTGACATATGCTTTATTTCAAATATAAAAACAATTTACATTTTCATGAGTTTCATAATTAATTACAACATAATCTATCATTTTGATCACATGGAAAAACTTATTTTTCGAACATTTTAAATTTATGTAACTTTTTATATGTGTAGCTTTAATAAACAAGTGTGGGAATTTTAAAAACTCAAAAGAAAAATAAAACTTCAAGGAGAATTTCTTGAAAATTATATTATTGCTAAGAGAGAATCTAGCAGGAATAACTAATACAAATGCCCACATGGGCCAGTGATTTAAAGGAGTGATTTAAAGTCGTGTAAGCAATAGTGTGGTGGTCTGGTTTTTAACTCACCAGAAATAGAAAGTACATTATTATTTCTAAATTCTATGGAGTCTACAGTCTTTACTGTGGGGTATCTCTCTCTCTCTCTCTCTCTCTCTCTCTCTCTCTCTCTCTCTCTCTCTGTGTGTGTGTGTGTGTGTGTGTGTGTGTGTGTGTGTGTGTATGAGAGAGAGAGAAATTGAATTTTATTGTCATTACTTCTATATATGACTGTGACATATTTGCTGGAACATGTGCAACTCATCAGTTGCTACATCACTAAAAACAATAAAAAATCCTTCTCCCAGCCTCCATTATATGCCTGTGTTATCTCTCACGGAAGGGTGGGATCTTATGAGCCACTCCGCCTGCATAATGAATGGTGACAGGTCCAACCTCGTGCATGTATCAGCCACTGCAGATACCTTTTCAGGGTTAGCAAACTCTCAGCCCATCTCTCCAATCTCCCTTCCCTAAGGCTCCCTAAGCCTTGGAAGAGGTGTGCTAGAATTCTAACAATAAACTAGAAAGTTATTCCTCATTATGTGAAATATAATATTAAAGTTTATTAAGTAAAAGGATTAGAAGGTCTTTCATGTAAAAGGATAATGCTTCCCTTGAAAAGAAAAAATGCCACAAATACCCATTCGACTAGCACAGAGTGGGTGTCTATCATCCACTCTACATTTCAGACCTTCTCCAACTTTCTTGACGTGTATCACATGTATTTCCTCAGTATGTTTGAAAGAGGGTTAATAAGAAAAGTTCACAGGCTTCAACTTTAATAAGACATGAAGGTAGCAACCTTTAATGCAACTTTTTCTAAATCTCCTTAACATGACAACTATTAACAATATAAAACATCTTAAAAAAAAACTCTAGATTTTTCTAGGCTTTAATCTCAGCATCTGAAAAGAACTGACATTACAAAGCTGATGGAAAGGACTTGAGGAACAGCTTAGTTTCAGGTCACAGAACAATACTAACAAAAGTGGTCTCCATCTACACTGTTAGAAATTGGATGCCTGAGGCAGGAGAGTTGACTCAATGGCAGAGCACTTTCCTGACAAGCATGGAGTCTTGGCTTTAGTCTCCAGCATCACAGACAATGTTGGCCAATTGAAAATCACTATCTACTATGTTCTTAAAATTTTTGAGTATAGAAATTTTACACATTCATACCACACAGAAAAAGACATATACTGGAGGGATGCATATATCAATAAGCTCCACTTAGCCACTCCTCAATGTACACATATTTCAAAGCAATGTATTATTCAAGAGTAAATATAATCTTTGACAATCTTAAAAGTAAAAGTTTTAGAACCTCTCTACCAACCAGATCTTTCACATCCTTCCAGATCTAGCAAAACAAGTTTAGTCCTCACCCTTCATCAAGGAAACTTCTCTTAGCAACAGATGGAGACTACTACAGAAAACAACTGATCAAAACACAGAACTGTAGAGCTCAGTCCCAATGGATACATTTACAACACAATGCCCACACCTGAGGCTGAAAGATCATTGTGGAATACAGAAAGAAATAATGTAGGAGTCAGAAGAAAGGAAAGTTTCCTGTAACATTTTCTCCTACTAATGTCAGAAGCTATATCCCTAAAATCTCACCAATATGACCACAAACATGAGCTAAAAAGGACAACACCAATAGGCATGTCAAGCGGATGGGGAAAAGACCACGAGACCTCAACCCTAGAGAAAGAACTATATGAAACTAAGAAATGCTGAGAGCAGGAGAAATAGCCAGTAGAAAAATCACACCAGTTTGTTATCCCATACCGAATGTCGGCCCAGAATACATACATACAAGTAACATTATACAGACTGAACTGGGATGTGTTTGTGTATTCTCAACAATACGACAAGAACAACAGTTAAGCAAAAAGGGGCTGTGAATTTTAACATGAGCAAGGAGGAGGACACAGGAGGGTTTAGACGGAGAAAAGGGAAGGAGGAAATAATGTAATTACATTATAATCTCAAAATTTTTTAAATTAAAATTCTAAAAGTTGGAAATTGTTCCTTTCATATGTTTAAAGTCCTCTTGGGAAGCTTTGCACAGTCCCTTGATGCGTACCTTGCCACACTGCCACCGTTTCCCAACAATTAGAAATTTACTTGTCTAACCATTGAAGATTTGAGATGCATGTAGTCTCCAAATGCTGAGTTCTATAGCATTGAGTGAAACAAAGTGCTGACTGCAATTCAAGTTCCCCTGCCCCCAGTCAAAATTAGCTTCTTCTGGGTTTGCTGAGAAGCCCAGAGAACAGAATGCTATGATTTTCACATTGTTGTTTTTTCTGTTGCCTCAGGACAAGTGCAAGTCTGGTACTGAAAGCTGTTTGAAGTAGCAGTGCTGAAGATAAAAGCATAAGAGCAAAAGGAAGAAGACACTGAACTAGTTTGAAAAATAAGCATTAGTCAGTCGTATAGACAGAAGTAAGGTCGATTCACACGGAAGCCAGCAGAGAATCCATGCCAACCAAAGCATTTTGAACTGGAGTCTAAACAAAAGTAGTTGATAAATGTGACTACAATAGAACAATATCTAGAAAACATTTAATGAAATCAAACCAATCGGAACATAAGGGACACAAGAAAAGCTCCGAAATTCAAGAGTAGAAATAGAAAATATAAAAAATTTAAAGAAGTAGATAGGAAATCCACTCAAAAGTAGAAAGGAACAAAATGTTTTTCTAACAAAAATAAGAAAGTTATATAGCAATTTCATTTTTTTAAGATTTATTCATTTACTTGTTATATATGCAGTGCTCTGCCTGCAGGCCAAAAGAGGGCACCAGATCTCATTACAGATGGTTGTGAGCTACTATGTGGTTGCTAGGAATTGAACTAGAGACCTATGCTCGTAACTACTGAGCCATCTTTCCAGTCCCTATATATAACGACTTTAAAAACCTGGAAATATTTACAATGATAAAAGCATGAGTAGTCTAACATGAAAAAAGAATGACTAGAAAATAAGCAAATTTCCAATGATCTGTACACTCAAGAGTGATGTCTGTGCCTCTAAACTGAATTGACATCTAGATTTTTAAAAGAAAATTTATTTTCCTGGTATACTCAATTCTGTTGGGCTCTTACCATCTTTCTGCCTCCTCTTCCAAGGTGTTCCCTGAGCTCTGAGGGACATCACATTTAGAGCTCCATGTTCCCATTAAGTGGTGTCATACGCCTTTAAGCCCAGTACTTGAGAGACAGAGGCAGGCAGATCTCTGTGAGCTTGAGGTCAGCCTGGTTTACAGAGCGAGTTCCAGGACAAGTTCTAAAGCCACACAGAGAAACGCTGTCTTGAAAAACAAAACAAAACAAAACAAAACAAAAAACCAAAAAAGAATAGAGCTGAGTGTTCTCTCTCTGTCTCTTTCTCTCTCTCTTCCTTTCTCTGTTTTCTATATGTGTGTGTGTGCGCGCACACGTGCATGCGGGCGTGCATGCGTGTGGGCGTTTGTGTAATTCCTAGCTGTGAGTCTCTGTATTTGTTTTCATCTGCTGAAGGGGAAGCCTCTCTGATGATAGTTGGATAAGAAACAGATCAATGAGTGTAGCAAAATATTAGGAGTCATTTCATCACGACTTTATCACCTCTTTTTTTAAGAACACATTTTGGGTCCTCTAAATCAAGTGGACAAAGTTCATTAGTATGCACAGAGACCGAAGTAGCATGTAGAGGACTGAAAAGGTCTGCACAGGCCCTCTGCACATATATTAGGGCTTCCAGCTTAGCGTTTTT